>PVIH01031021.1:0-11376 GCA_004025045.1 Sigmodon hispidus | reverse complement strand
ATCCTCTGTGGATGACAAGGAATTATGTTGATGCCCTGGAGCAGATGGCAAATGTCCATGAGATTTTTGTGCTGATGTAGACATTAGCAGAGTGTTTTGTGAATGCAATATACTTTCTACACCACCTTGCTGAGATAGGAAATGTCCTTGATCACTTGACAATATTTTCTGAAAATTTTGGTCTGAGGGGCAGTGTAACTCAGTTCCATATGCAGATGAAGCAGATCTCAGAGATTCTCGATCACATGGAGAAAGTTCTACAGTCATCTCAGAGGACAATGTTGAGTGTAAATTTTCGTTTTCAGATACAGAAGGTTGCATAGGATCTTTGGTATAGATTGAAAGTTTCATAGACCCTGGGTTAGATACAGAAATTTCTTACAGAATAATTGGTAAACCCTGACTCTGTTGCTTCACAACACTGTCAGCAGCAGTATATGCATAGGAAACAATGATGGGGCCACTTCAATTTGCGTGAGAATTTTAGAAGTAGGAGGTGGTTAATAGGGATCTGATTACTAGTGTCAAGTCTCAGAATATTAACAGAAAGTGTTGTGACATTATTTTGGTTTTTTGGAATGCCAGAGAAAGCAGCTCAGGGAAAATTTTAGGCTTTCTCATTAAAGCAAAGAGCTGAGGTTTCCATGGACAAAAGTAGTTTCTTTCAGAAAGCCATTGCTAAAGGATTGAAGTGTGTATGTGAAAAAAGAGAGAACAGTTCATATAAGTTAGCGTGGTACTAACCTGATTTTTACAACCTTAACCATAAGCGGTTGTATCAGGGCACTAGAAATAATGTGATGTGCTTGAATTCAGATTGTTTAAGAAAAGTAGATACCAACTTTCTTTACAGCATAATATTTCTGGATTCTTTATTGTGCTAGTAATGAGCTTACAGTTTACCTTGTACTGTACACATTTATTAAGAAGACATTTTGAGTTCCACTTTATAAAATCAGAGAGTCTATGATTTGCTCACAAAAATTAATGTGCAAGATTTCAGCAAACTGTCAAGTTATGAATCTGGTTTTTCAGGATAAATATTGTTTTTTATTAATCCAAGAGATAAAAAGTGAGTACCATTTGAGAGAGATACAGAGAGAGAAAGAGGGAGAGAGGAATATTTGTGACCACAGTGTTAAGGGAGATTTAGCCAGACTTTTAATATCCCATACAATTCATTAAATATACCATGCCACATAAGGTTCTAGTATTGGCTCAATTTCTAACTCTATGTCACAGTTTTGGGTGTCCATTCCTTTAGGTGAATCTAGAAGAGACAATGCATTATAAAAGTTTTCATTGACATGGTTGATTACATCTCCATTGTGCCTGACACCTAAATTTATGTTTAGCCAAACATAACTGGGTGGGATTGATGATTCCACAATTTCACACTTGTCTTTACTTCAAAAAGTGACTTGGGTTTCAGAAATTATTTTTTGCTTTTTTTTCTGTAAACTCATAACTGACTGGCCAATGCACTTTGGCCAGATACCAAATATTCCATGTATTCTTACTCAGAAAGGTAAGTTTGAAGGGCTCCTTTGGTCAAAAGGGGAATTTTGTACATTAGATCAAAATTTAGTAACGTTTGGGAAAAGAGACAGATCAATACCTTGTTGGGAATAGAAAAATGACTCTGCTTACTTTTCTGTAAAAGGAATATTCCATTTCTTTCATGGTTAGTTTAAATGTCTTTAGGGAACTCTGTAAAATCCTTACCTGTAAGAACTCCTTTTAAATCTTTACAGTAATAAAAGTGATCTTCTGAAAATAGGGACCACAGTCCTCGTGTCTGTATCCTACTTTTAATTATGACAAGCTGCACAGGTGTGGACATGGAGGGCAGGCATCTTTTTGCTGAGCAGCTTGAAAAAAATGATCCTTGGAAGAAAATTGATATTTTTATACTAATGCCATGGGATTTCATTCTGTAATTTCATGACAATGTTTTGTAGATAAACTTGTATATATTTTCAGCCACTTAGGTTTGAGGGAGAAGAGCTACCTTTCCGTAGCTGTTTAGTAGATGATTTGGAGTTGTTTGGTAGCTGTTTGACAGGTAGTCATGAACAAAACAGAAACTTGTATGTTTTCTTGGTGAAAAGGACTCAGTCTTCATTACCCATTTGGAGATTCTTAATGTTTGAAAGACAGGCTTCAGATATGGGGCCAGTTCTTTAGCTTGGCATATCAAAGGTGCATCACGCAGAGCCTTCCAATACAGACAGAGGAAAACTAAAGTTTTGTTATATAAAGATATCATGTATCACCAGACCCCTTTGGCATACATTGAAAGGCAAGAGTTTCTATAGTTAGAGGGTCTAAATCTAAGACCCTCTTCAGAAGATGTTTCCATGAGCTGCAAACATCTTGAATATGGGAGTTAGTTGATTTCTGCAGGAGTATATATAAGACTTGATGGAGTTATTATCTGGAGGTATGAATTGTTCAGGTTCTTGATGGGAATGTCTGAAGTGTCATTGAGACTTTACAGAAATTGTATGGCTTAGGAAATGTAAATATTTCTGGCCTTCTTGGGACACTGGGGAGGTCTGTTAAACTTTCTTTCCAGTTATCTATCTCAGGTTGTTTCCAGTCACTGAAAGGTATGTGATTCTTTTATTGTGATGTGGTAAGTATGAGGTCCATTTGGCAATTAGTAAATGCCTAATGTCTTTTTGTTCTCAAAGCAAAGAGTGTCAATGAACAACATTGGGGAATGGCTAAAGGTTTTTATGTTGAAAGGGTAGTCCTGAAACTGCCTAGAGGTACTTGAGTTATTTGTAAAATTATGAACTATCTTCATCCAAGATAGATAATATTATGGCTACCTGGGCCATTAAGAGAGGTCTTAGAGTCCCTCTTTTTAAGGTACATATCAACAGCCATCTTGGATCACAAGCCAGTTTGGAAGAACTGTGTTCCTCAAGTAGGAAAGTCTGCTTGAAAATAATGGGAAGTTTTTGCTTCCTACTTTAGACTAGATGTGCCTGAGCACCTTCTGTGCCTTTGAGAATAATTTGAACTTCACTTCAGACATGAAAGGAAATAGAGGTTTTCTTGGTTCTGAAGGAATAAGTCTAGAACCCATTTTTCAGAAATAATTTGAAAAATCCTTAGTAGAGGAAAATGAGGCAGCCACATACAGGAAATTTTGAATGTATTATTTGGAGGAATAAGGTTACATGGTATGATAAGGAATGCAGAAAGTCAAAGGATGTAATGAGGATCAGGGAAATATTAAGAGTCAACTTGGAGATTAGAAGAGGCCCAAAGACTTTCTTTTCAAAACTTTCTGGGGATCTAGAACACCCATCTCAGGCAGGACAGGCAGCAGTCTGATTAATCACTGACCAATTCAGCTGACCCACTTCTGAACATGAAGGGCATGGCTTCTTTATTTCTGCTGACCAAAGTATATGGCACTGCTGGATACTCTGAAGCTCTAAAACTTCAGGCTTTAGGGTATTAAATTTCTGGAGACAGGTCATGAATACAGATGATTACCATAAGAAACACTCAGAGGCTCTGATACAGACAAATTTTATTTTCCACCCACTTGATCAAATAAAATCAGTCTAAAGCCTTGTTAGAAAGAAGGAGCACATTATTTCTCAATGGGTAATCTAGAGTGTTCTAGGTAAAAACTGAAACTTATTCTTAATCAGAAGGCAAGAACATGCCTTGAGATTAGTCAGATAAACCTATCTGATGCCACTATTTTATCTAAGGTAGTTGGGGATTAAAATCAAATATTTTACAGATGTTTGATTTGAAAGAAATGTTCTAAACTCCCATTGTTCATTTGGGTATGAAGTTGTAAAACTCAAAGCTATCTTATAGATAAGATGATATGAAGATGCCAAGGAATATCAAAGCAGGGCCCAGGCTCCCCTCTAGAGATGATCATTTTTAGAACTTCAATTTGACATGCTTGTAAAATCTGTAATCTCCAGGTGATGAAAGAGTATATTGAGAGGTCCTTAGGGCAGAAATTGACGTTCTTGCATATGGTTAATTAAAGGGGATATTTCTGAATTCGTTTTGGTCACAAGGCCATATCTGAGGCTTAGTTTGTTAGGTAGGGTATATTTTGTGTTCTTTCTTTCTCATTGAAATTTTATAAGGCTGTCTGGATTAGGGGGGCAATAAGAAATACTGAGGTCACTTTGCTCACATGGAGAAGCTCTGATTTCTTTTTTTGGGGGAAAGCTTATAATTCCAGCATGCATTTTGCAGTGCGATCCTTCGAAGACTGCATGAGAGTGAATGTGTGTATCTATGGCCTCCAAGAACTGATGGGTCACATATGGGGGCCCCATATTCATATTGTAAGGTTGTATCATTCCCTTGGTAAGAGAGAGAAGACCTCAAGTCTTCTAGTTGAGAAAGGGTATGTCTTAATCTTCCTTGGAAAACAGGAAATAATGTGTAACTCTTATTTAGTGCTGGTGAATATTTGCTTCCACATTTGACAGAAAAGAAAGCCCTGGATCTCTCTCTGGCCCTGGTGGAAATTCTCTGCTCTTGCAAAGAAAAAACTTTTCTAAATCCCTCTTCAGTAGAAACAGTGTGTCTGACAGTATCACTTTTGAGTTTTGATGAAACTTTGACACTCTCATTAAGAATCTCTCTATCTGAAAATGAGTTGAGGCTTTCTTGGTCTTCAGGGCATGTTTTTATATCTTCTTGAGTATAAGGGTCATGTGTGTGTATTTTCCATTTAGAAGTAGAAGGAGTAGGGCTTGAAGTCCCATGGGGAGAAGGGGAATGCCTGAGGATTTCTTCTAGAGGACGATCTGTTGCCATGTCATCTTCTGTAAAGATGGAAGATTCTATGTTCTCTTCAATAATAGCTTTTGGTTTCTGATCCTTGTTGGTCAATAAGGAATGTCTGAGACCTTTGTTTGACAAAGTAGGTTGTTTGTAGCTGTCCTGTTCTGAATGGGAAGCATGAACATCTGCTTTGTCAGAAAGCACCTTTTTCAATTTGCTTTTAGTAGATTTGGAATGTCTCAGTGTGCTTTGGAAAGATCTGTGGTTATGCTTATGAGATTGTGAGGATTTTTTGCCTACATTAGAGCTGGAAGGTTTTATGCTTTCTTGAGGAGTAGCTGTTGGTTTCACATCCTTTTCAGCACATAAGTAATATTTGGATCCACATTCAGAAAAACAGGATTGTTTGCAGTTCTTATGTTCTAAATGTGAAGAATAAGCAGCTTTGTCAGTGGAGAATTTTTTCAAGTTGGATATGGAACTTCCTTTTGTAAATTTCAAATGTCCTTGAGGAGATGGAGAAGTTCTTTGCCACTTATCATAAGACCATGAAGACCTGCATCCTTCCTTAGCAGAAGTGCTGTGATTCTCTTTAAGCCCACTTTTAGGTCTTACAACACCTTTGTCAGAAGTAAAAGCTCTGCCACACATTTTGGAAGAATGGCAAAGTCCTAAGCCCTCATCTTCTCTTGGGATAGATTTAAGGCCTGCTTCTTTATCTGCATGTCTTGAATATTTTACTTTTGATTTTGAATGTCTAGAGCTACAATTTGTGAGACTTGTATTGGGAGGGGAACTAGATCTGAGTTTTAATTCTTGTGATATTGAAGGTAAGATGCACCTTTGAAGAGTACAGGTAGGATGTGAGTCACTTCTGGCAAATATCGAAGATGTAAACCTATTCTTGGCAGATAAAAAATAAATTAATATATCTAGTTCTAAAAGGGAATATCTGATATCCCCTTCAGTAAATGGGATATGTTTTGACATGGTTTTGGTAGAAATAGAAAGTCTGGTGTTCATTTTTTGATAAGGGGAATATTTTGGACATAACCTATGAGAAGGATTAGGAATCATGTCACCAGGCTCACAAATGGACAGTAGAGAAAACTCCATTGCAAGCAAAGATTCCAAAGTTTTATTGGTAGATGACATAGATTCCTGAGCACTTTGGGCTGTTTTTGGATGTTCTCCAGCATCATGACAGAATGTTGATGATCCAAGTTTGTATTTGCCAGATACGAAGGGACTCCAAGAATCTTGGTTAGAATTCAAATGTCTCAGAGACCCACGTGCAGATGAAAACTTTTTTTGAGTTCCTGGCAAAAATTTTGAAACCTTTAAAAAATTCTTGGTATTTAGTAAAGGTTCTATTTTCTCTAGCATATTTGATGAAGGCTGCAGAGCCTTCACTGAAGAAGGCAAATGTCCAAGACAATATTGAGAAGATGGTGAAGTTTTTGTAATCCAATTAATAGAGGATAACATTTCTAGATTTGTTTGGGTTGATAGTGATGTTTCTAGAGATGATTGAGATGTTATAAGTGCCCCTGGATTAGATGATGACTGTTGTAAATTCCCTTGATCAAAACAAGAACCTGGATCCTCTGTGGATGGCAAGGAATTATGTTGATGCCATGGAGCAGATGGCAAATGTCCATGAGATTTTTGTGCTGATGTGGACATTAGCAGAGTGTTTTGTGAATGCACTAAACTTTCTACACCACCTTGCTGAGATAGGAAATGTCCTTGATCACTTGACAATATTTTCTGAAAATTTTGGTCTGAGGGGCAGTGTAACTCAGTTCCATATGCAGATGAAGTAGATCTCAGAGATTCTCGATCACATGGAGAAAGTTCTACAGTCATCTCAGAGGACAATGTTGATTGTAAATTTTCCTTTTCAGATACAGAAGGTTGCATAGGATCTTTGGTAGAGATTGAAAGTTTCATAGACCCTGGGTTAGATACAGAAAATTCTAAGTTTCCCAGAGAAAAATCTGTTCCACTACAAGCCTTTTTGATACATGGCAAATTTTTTGCTGTCTTTGTCATAAAAAGAGAAAGTTGCAATGTTGTCATGGAAGAAGGCAAATATCTTTGAGAATCAGTGGCATATGGTAATGAAGATGTTTCTAGTGTCTTCTGGAAAGATTCAGAAATTCTTAGATTTTTGAAGTCAGATGATAACTGTCTTATAGACATTTGGTCCAAACAAGGGCCTTGTGCCCCTTGGGATAACACTGAAGTGTGTAGACACTCTTGAGCAGATGGTAAAGTTCCACAAGTTTCTTGCAATAATGAGGACAGTCTCATAGGTGATTTTGAACAAAGCTCATTTTTTAAATCATGTTGCTGAGGTAATATATCTGGGAGAGTCACATTTTCACCAGAACACACTTCTTGTAAATCTTGTCTTGCTACTGAAGATCTTATAGGACTCATTTGAGATGAGGTAGGTTTTACAAACTCATTATCAGATGAACAATTTTCCAAAGTTTCCTGAGGAAATTTGGGTGAATCTAGTATCATTTGATCAGATAAAGTGAAGCCCACAACACTTTGGATAGATGGTGAAAGACTCAGTTTCTCTAAAGTAGATGTCAAACTTTCTAGAGAACTTGAGGTAGATCTTAAAGTTGAATGATAGTCTTGAAAAGATGTCATAGATTCTGATATATCTACTTTAAGCTGGGAAGGACCTGCAGGTACTACCAAAGGAGACTGAATTTCTAAAATGCTTTGTGAAGTTGGTGCAGTTTTGACAGTCCCATGAGCTAATGATAGTGTTTCTCTAGCACTTTGAGTAGATGGTGATGTTCTCAAAATACCTTCTGAAGATAGAGAAAGCCCAGAGTCTCCTGGCACAACTGATAAATGTGATAAAGCCTCTTGGGATAAAGAATGACCTAGATCATTTTGGAAAGATGTGAAAATTTCTTGGTTATTTTGCTCAGATGATGGCCCCTCTTCAGCACCTTGAGTACATGGGAATATTGCTGGAGCACTTTTTGAAAACTGAAAAATGTCACTATCACCCTGAGAAGATGTGAGTCTTCCAAGTTTGTTGGCAGATGATGAAAAAGATTCTAGAGATTCTTTGGAAGTTATAGAAGATCTCAATAAACACTGGCCAGATGCCCTGCTTTCCAGAGGGGCTGGCTTACGTGGCATATGTGATGAAACTTCTACAGGTACTTTGTCATATGGTAAAGGCTCTTTGGAATGTAGACCAGATAAAGATAAATGTACTACAGGATCTAAGTTCCTTTGGAGAGATGATGAAGATAATTGCCCAGATAATGTTCTTTCTGAACCTAGAAAGACTTTTCTAGACCCTTTAGAAGACAGCAAAGGCTCTAGAGGTCCTGTAATAGACAGATTATGTTTCTGAGTACCTGGTGCAGATGGTGAAATTTCTGCATTCTCTGGTGAAGAAAAAACAGATATTTGAGATTTCTGGCAAGGTAGAAAATGTCCAGTCATGCTTGAGGAAGACACTGTGTTATGTATGGTACAGTTGGCAGACAGAGAAGATTGTGGAGACTCCTTTGAAGACATTGGATTTTTTTTAGCACTGAGAGAAGATGCCTTATTTTCCTCATTTCCTGTTGTACATGTGGATAGTCTTATAGTTCCTTGGGAAGCTACAAAATGCCTGGAAACACCTTGGTCAAGTGAACACAATTCTAAATTTCCTTGTGCAGGTAAAGAAATCACCAGAAACCTTTGATAAGATGGTCCAGATGTTGGTGTATTTTTAGAAGATCTTAGAAGTCCTTCAGTTGTTGTGAATAATCCCAAAGTCTGTTTTTCAGATGGATGTTGTCTGGTTGAGAATTGGGAAGATATGTAATCCTCCTGATTACTTGGAGAAGTTGAGAGAGATGCTGACATTCCTTGTTTAGATTTGGACATTTCCAGAGTCTCTTGTCCTGAAAGGTAAGTTCCCACAGTCTCTTTATTAGAACATGATGATGATGATGTTGTAGCTTTTGATGAAGCAGAGAAACTCAAAAACCCTGTAGCACATGAGGAAGTTTGTGCTCTTTCTAGAGTAGATGAAAAATTTGTGTATATTTGTGAACTTGTTGAGGAATGTGCTGAATGTTGTAGATCTCTTTCAGCAAATTTCAATGTATGAGGCAAAGCCTGGTAATGTTTCAGAGTCTCTTGGGAAGGTTTCATACGTGCTAGATATGCTTGGTCAGAGGGAAAAGATTCTGAGTATACTTGGGTAGAAGTTGATTGTTTTTCAGATTCTAGGGCTGATGATAAAGCTTTTGTAACCTCTGGAGCACTTTGACAAAACTGCTCATCCTGTTCCAAATGAGGTACATTTTGCAAGGTACACAGGGAACAATGATATTTTTCAAAACCACTCAAAAAATATACTGAAGTTTCTAGAGGGTCTTGGATAGATGACAAAGAACTTTGCACAAGAAAATTTTCCTTAGAAGCTGCAGAGATTTTTTGGGGTTTTTTTAAAGTTAGCAGAGTACCCAGTGTCCCCACAACAGACTGAGTATTCTTCTGAGTATGCAGTGTAGATGGGAAATGTTCTATACTTGCTGGAGAAGACAAAACATATTCTTTAGTTTTCTGCCAAGGGAGAAAAGGTCCAGTCACCCTTGAAGAAGATGTTGGACTTTGTCCTGTACATTGGGCAGAAGGAGAAATTATTGGAGCCACCTGGAAAGAAGTTGGATGTTTCAAAACACTTTGCTCAGAAGACCTTGTTTCCATAGTTCCTTGTGTGGGAGTGGATACGTATTGAGAATCTTGGGAAGATAGCAAAGTCTCCCAAGGCCCTTTGCAAGATGAACCAGATTCTAAGGTTTCATGTGTAGACAAGGAAATTAGAGGATCTTGGGCATGTGGAATAACTTCTAGTTTAGTCTGGGATGTTTTATTAGATCTCAGAGTCTCTGAGGTAAAATCTGAATTTTTTTCAGTAAACTTTGTAGGAGAATGTCCTAGTATAACAGGTGGATATGTAGAAATTCCCGTAGCCTCTCCTACAAATTTGGAAAGTTCTAGGGACCTGTGAGGAAGTGGGGAAGGTTCCTTTTTCTCAGCATGCTGCACAGATGTGGAAACTGTATGCCTCACTTCGTGTGTCTTTTCATATTTTTGGCTATTTTGTGCTGTCCATCGAGAGAGAAGGGCCTTTTTGACTGGCATGGCATTTATAAAGCCCACTTGCTGTGATAGGGACACTATACAGTTTCCTTGTTTAGATGGAGTTTCACTCCGTTTTCTTTTGCCATGGACAGAATATCCAGGCTCCCTTTTCAGAGCAAGAGAATATTTAAGTTGCCCTTTGTGAGAGCAGATATATCTTTTGCACTCTCCTCTACATGTGGACAATTCTGGAGCCCCTTTTAAAGATCCCAAAGGACTCACATCCTCAGAGGAAGATGCTGAAGGTGCTAGTGCATTTTGTATATGTTCAGAAGGCCAGCAACTTTCTAGGGCCCCTTCTGAAGAGAGCAAGGATTCTTGAAACCCTGATGTAGATGTACATATTTTTGTTTCTGTTTGGGTAGGTATGAGTAGTGTGAGATTCACTTGGGGAATAGTGGTTGGGCTCAGTCCCCTTTGTACTGGAAGGGAAGACTGGAAACCATTATTTAGGGGATGAGGATGTTTAAAGTCCTTTTGGTTTAGTGGAGTAGTTGAAAAAGTACCCAGTACAGAGGGTATAGGACTCAAGCTCACTTCAGAAGTAGATTGGTTAGAGCCCATTTGTAATGGTGGGTAACTGCCTTGACTGTCTTCATGATAGGGAGTATCACTTGAAACACTTGGGGCAGCTGTCAAAGGTGTTAAATTCCCTTGGGAAGGGATGGTATGACTCATTACATTTTGGGAAAATGATAAGTCACTGAGCTCCACTTTTGGAGAAGAAGATTTGTAAGTCATTGTGTGTAATTGGATATTTTGAATGTTCCCTGGACCAGAAAGGCATTGTCTAAAATTCTTTGGGAAAAAACTAGAAAGATTAGTCACCCCTTGGGTAGAGGATGAACTTTTCAAATCCTTTCTGAAAAAGGAAACATGTTTGGTTTTATTATCACTACAGGAGGGAGGTTTTGTGGATAACTGGGCAGATAAGAAAAGCCCCAAAGCCACTTGATTATATGGGGTTTCTTCCAGAAAATTTTGGTTTGATTGGGATAGTCCCTGTGCATCTTGTGAAAAAGTAAAAAATCTCAGATCTCCATTGGTATTTTGAGAATTTTCAAGGGATGCTTCAATATGTGGGGATATAACCAGTCCAAGTTGGTCAGTGGAAAAGTCAGCAGAAGATGTCCCAGGCACTTTGCTTTCTTCTTTGATGTTTTCATTGGCAACTCTAGCACTGTTTCTTGAAGATATTGCGGGTACTCTGGTGCCTATTTGGTCAAAGTTTGTAACAGTGGACATATTCAGTCTTCTTTGAACCTTTCCATGTTTGGGCACAAGAACTGAGGCCACTCTTTTTCTGGTAACTGTCTGTAAGGGAGATGGTCTCAGTTTGCTGTTCATTGGGTTACTCATATATTCAGAATACTTAGGTGAAAGTACAATATTTTCTTCCCAGATCTCTTT
>PVIH01031020.1:0-11377 GCA_004025045.1 Sigmodon hispidus | reverse complement strand
AACAACTAATAAACTATGTCAAATTTCCTACATCACTAAAAAGTTTACCAAAAACTTTAGGCCTAATGGATAAAGATAAATGCCCCAACATTACAAAAAAACTTTAAATAACTATCCAAACAAATAAATGTCATGTCTGTCATTTTCTAGACTTTAAAAGTTACTTACACTTCCTGTTTATTTACATAATATTATATCCTTCTATAGTCTTTAATATAATTAAAAGTTTAATAATTATAAATATAGTCCTTTTTAATTTAAAAAATATATTAAATATAAAACTTTAAACTCACAATAATAAAATAAATAATAAAATATTCTCTTTAATTTTAAAATACAAATAAACTAAATATTTTAACTATAATTCTTACTTAAGAGCTATTCTATTATATATAATTTTACTATATAAAAATTAAAACCTTCCTTTTTAATTAAACAAAAAGATATAATAAAATAATCTCTATACAATATAAATAAATAACTGTTTAAACCCATACAAAACACCATAAAAATAAATAAAAAATCAAAAACAACCAAATAAAAAAAAAATTAGTCACTCTATATCAAACCCCCCCAAAAAACAAACATATAAAAAATACCAGCCAGCCACAGGCTAAGCCACATAACAGAAAAATTAATAAAAATAAATTAATTAAAAAACCTAACTAATAATAAACATAAAACATAAGCCAAACAATATTAAAATATTTAAACATATATTTCCATTTCTTTTAAAAAACAAAAGCCATAAACACACAAACCAAATTCCAAACCGCCAACGCCACAGGTGTGCCAAGTCACAAATCTCCAAACCCAAACAAGCCAAAAAAAAAAAAATACTACAACAACTCATCCCTTCATTAATTGGAAGCCAGTCAATAATACTTGCTGTCTTATTTACTAGGGATCCAGACATGAAAGAGACAGAAACCAAGGAACATCTGTGAAGAAATGACATGTTCAATCAGCAGTTTAATACAGTGGCATTAGAGTGAACATGTTTTTTTTGTGTGTGGTATGCATCTGTGTGTATGTATGCTTGAGTGCACATGTGTGTTGGCCAGAGGTCTCTGAGTGTCTTCTGCTATTACTCTTAAGGTTATGATATTTTTGAAACAGGGTCTATCACTGAACCTGGGGCTTGGTGATTTTTAGCTAGGGTTATGACTAACAAGTCCTTATGATCATCATGCTGTTCTTCCTTCTCTATGGGATTAAAGGATAATGCATAGCCATTTCTTTCTTCAGAATTAATTACTTCTGGAACTTTCTGTTTAATATATTTAGTATGTTTGAGCACAGGTTGCTGACACTTTGGAAAAGAGAAACATTTTGAAGGGACTATTGCAGTTATTGCTCTTCTATCATAAGAAATTTTCTTAAATAAATTATTTGGTGCCTAAAATAATGGTTTATATTCAAGAGACAGAGCAACTGATTCTGACTTTTTATCTTAGGAGTTGGCATATTATTTAATAGAACCCAGGATTATGTCTGCCCCAAGGTCTTCTGGGCTTCATGTTCCTGAATATGGCTAAGGATAGTTATGAATATATTCCAGCACAAAACTCTAAATTTACTTCTAACACTTTGAGACTTTCTTTTCAATTTTATTTTGTGACTTGATTTTGGACTTATTGAATATAAACATTTCAGTTGACAACATGATGTTCCAGTGTGAAAGGTTCAACACACCTGATTCTAAATGTGTGTGCTAATATAATGATTGTGTGTACTGTTTGCCTACATGTAAGCATATATATGTGTGTATGTATATGCATAAGGGGTCAGAGACTGATGTCTGGTGTCTTCCTCCTTTTTTATCTGCTTTGTTTACTTAGTAAAGTTCTCTCAGTTGAGTTCAGGGCTCATTGTTTTAGCCAATCTAACTATAAATATGCTCTGGGAAATTTTCTGTTCATGTTTTCTCCAGATTCTGGGATTACACATGTGCCACCACATCCACCTCATATTGACATGGGTGTTGGGAATGTTAACTTCCTGAGCCCTCTGCCTAGCTCCAGCCTACACCTTTAAATTTCTATTTAACTGGAGAGTTTAAAATGATACCGGAATGAAATTAGGGTCTAATATTTTAACTCTTATCAATGGTCGTGGTTAAGAAGTCAAGGTTCTCAGCCTCTTTCCTGGTTGTTGAAAAAGAAAAATCAGGGACCACTAGAGGTCAACCAGTGCCACTTTGCAATGATTTTCTTTTGAGGTCTGATTAACCATTGTTGTCATCACAGATTCTCAACATGCAGGAGGTTGGCAGTGTGGTGTAATGAAAGCTTGTTGTCTGAGTACTGTCTTAGTTACTACTCTAACGCTGAATAGATACTATTTCCAAGGCATCATATAGAAGGAAGTGTTTAACTGGGGACTTATTCACAGTTTCAGAGGGTGAGTCCATGATCATTGTGGTGGGAAGTATGATAGCAGGCAGGCAGGCATAGCACTCAAGCAGTAGCTGAGGGCTTGTATCTTATCTCAAAGATAAAATCGGAAAAAGAGTGAGACTAGACCTGGCCTGGGCTTTTGAAATCTCAAATTCTACTCCAGGAGCACTTCCTCTAGGAAGCACATTCATTTGCTAACAAAATTACACCTACTTCAACAAGGCTACATTTCCTACATCTTCTACATCCATGGACTAGGAACCAACCATTCAAACACAGGAGCCATTCTCATTCAAATCACCACAAGTACTCTATCATTCATTCCTCCATTCCCCTCCCATGCTCCAGGCTTCAAGGGCTGGAGGAATCTGAGCCTTCAGGCCATGACACCCCCTTCCAACTTGCTCTCTGAAGCAATCAGCATCTTGGAAATAACAGGAAATTGGGTGAGTAAATACAGTATTTTCTCTCCAGCCTCAAAAGAGTTGCTGTTGTCAGCATCAGTGAAAAACTGAAGATTAAATGTGACAAAATGCTTCTTACAAGGTTGGTGAGGCACTGCACCTGAAACCAAACATGTTTCTGTGTGCTCATGTGAATACATAAAAATATTTTGCTTTTCCCTGAGCTTTTGAAATAAAAACAATTTTTAAAAAACATTTCAGGAGGTGCTGACACAATTCCTGAAGGCTCTTTGACCTGGTTTTTATCACATTGGCTGTTCTATGACGCTGGGGACATGGGGCAAGATTACCCTCATACACCATTGCCTTTGACTGAGCTGAAATCTTTCCCAAGCCTTCAGATCTTCTATACTTATACATATCATCACTGAGCCTATATGAGAAGTTCAAGGTTGAGCATCTTCTCAAAGAGAGAAGCCAGATATTTGTAATACAGTATATGGACCCTCTTACTCATCTCTACCAGAGAATGTAAAGTGAAGAAATGATTTCTCTACAAGTTTTTATAGAGAAAAAGAGGGGTGTGCCAATAGAACCCAATTTGCTGAGAGTAGGGTAGAAGGTCAAGTATGTCCAAGGACAGAGAGTGAGGAAGGAAGTGTTGCTATTTTGAGCCAAGTTTACACCAAAGGGATATCCAAGGCTCCTCTTTATACTCATCATCACCCCAGCAAAATAGTTGTTTGAAGGTGGTACAGTGTAAGTGTTTTGGAAAAACCACTTTTCTAAAGTCCACTCCAGCAACAATCTCTGGATTGGTTGTAGTTGGCATCAACACAGAATGTACTTGCTATTCCCTCTTTTGCTACATGGATTTGGGACAAACATGTTATACAAAGGATCCAGATAGGACCACTGCAATCGTTATTGCAACTGGTTAGTGCACACTTTAAATGTGGCCCATGATCTTACCTAATAGCTTTGTATTTATTTGAGGAAGGAGGTACTAGATTTTTTTCCTTACAGGAGCTGGTAGATGGCATGTGACATATAGAATCAGCATTTGAAAGGGTAAGTATTCAAGAAGGTCACTCCATCAGCCCCACATAGAGAATGCAGATGCCAGTATCTGGGCTGATTCCAATGTCCAATGCCTTTTGAAATCCAGATCTGGTTCCAGAAATTCTATCCTGTACTAGTTAACATCCCTGCTGTAGAAACAGTTTCTGTTTGCTAACATTACATAAAATGCTATGGTTTTATATTGTTTCATTTGTAGTTTTCCTATGTGCATATGTGAGTGAGTATGTGTGCATTCATATGTAGATGAGTGCATATGCACATGTTTGTGGAGATCAGGGTTCACATTAAAATGTGTTCCTTTATTCTTTTCACCTTATTTATTATGCTTTTACCCACATGTGCACCCTTGTGTCAGCCACATGTGTGCATGTGTCCTCAGAGGCCAGGAAGGGGGGATCCTCTGTAGCTAGAGTTATAGGTATTTGAGTGGCTGCTTCCTGAGTAGGTACTAGGAACTGAGCTACATTACTTTGGAAGAACAGAAAGTGCTCTCAAACCTGGATCCATCTCTTTAGACTCCTCACCATATGTTTTGAGACAGATCTCTTTCTGAACATGCTGTTAACCAACTGAGTACCAGGTATATGTCTGTTTCTCTCTTTTCTGTGCTTTGGTTATAGAAATGTGGTGGTACCATACCCAGCTTTTGCATGGGTGCAGGAGATCTGAGCTCAGAACTCCAAGGAAACTGTTTACTGCTAGATGTCTCCCCAGTACCACTGCTTTTTTTAGAAGCAAGGAGGACCTGAGAGAGGCCCATGGGCACCTTATCTATGCTCTGTGAAGGAATGTGCCACAGCAGGAAATGTCACCATGGTAAAAAGGGCTACTTACTTGTTTCTAAAGAACAGCAAATATTGTTTTGAATAAATCAAATGCCTGCTGAGATAATTTTCTTTCCCATTGGTATCAACTGATCATTTTCCATTTTTCTTGGCTGCTCACAATTCCAAGCTAGGCAACATTTTAAGATTCACAATTTACCACCTGATGGAAGGAGGGCAGGGGGTATGAGTGGGGCCTGAGCAGCTAGTTGGTGGAGAACCAAGGGAACAGATTCTCCAGGGAATGCATAATCATAGCTGCATGAGAGGCCTGTCCAGTGGGTGGTAATGCCCATTTACCCACAAGTCTCCCTTTTGCTCCATTGAAAGCAAGCTCTGCAGCTTCTATCACACAGTCCCTCACCTGTGCTGATTGTGCAAACTGGAGGTCATTACCCCAAAAGACTCACCGGATATTTGGAATTGTAGTTTGCAAACTATAGCAGGTCCATCTGGCTTTTGACAGAAATCATGTCCTGGAATAAGATAGACAAAATCAAGAAGTATGCCCCCTTCTTACCATCCTGTCCCCTTCTGTCTGTCTCTCCATCTCTGTCTCTTTCTATCTCTGTGTCTCTTTCTATCTGTCTCTGTCTTTTCTTCTCTGTGAACCAGCTAAACTGTCTGATCAATGAATAAAAGAAATATACCTTCCCTCACCTCCTTACCCTGCCTCTTGGGGTGTGTGTGTCTCAGGTTTTCACAGAGGCATGAATCTAAATTCATGTCCTCATGTTTATGATGAGATGCTTTATTGACTCAGCCATCTTTCCAGGCTCTCTAATTGCTTCTTTGAAGGACAAAAAACATTTCATGTGAAACATAAAGGAGAGTTAAGTCATAGTTGCTAGACTATTGTTTATAGGGCACAATAGGAATAATGCACAGGAGTTCCAAGTCCAGGTGACAAGGGCACTAGGGCCTGGCATCCACATAAAGCCATACTGGATAGTGATTTTGTAGCCCATTGTTCTTTTCAAAGCATGCAATACATTAAAATTGAAAAGTGGCCAGTCATTGTGGCATAGACACTTAATCCCAGGACTTGGGAGATAGAGGCAGGCCAATATCTGTGAGTTCAAGCCAGCCTGCCCTACAAAGTGAATTCTAGGATAGCCACAGCTATTACTCAGAGATACCTTGACTCACAAAAAAAAAAAAAAAAAAAAAAAAAGTTCTCTTAAAAAATTCTGAAAAGTAAATCCAAATCAACATTGCAGTGTTTAGTTATAAATTAATCAAGCAGTTAATTTAATAAATATTAATTAAATACCTGATAAGTACCAGGAACTCTTATGGAGCTTTTATTTATGCAAGATAGCAAGAAGTCGGTGGAGGAAGAAGTTGAAGTAGATAAAGGGAACAGTGGATAGAGAGGAGGATTAGAGTTTATGTGTGTGTGTGTGTGTGTGTGTGTGTGTTCATGCAAGTGCTCTCAAGTACACATGTACATGTTTCTGTGTCTGTGTCTGTATCAGTGTGCATGGGTGTGTGGAGGCTCTATCATGTTTCTCCTTGTTCTCTTGAGTCTGGACCTCTCATTGAACCTACAGCTAGGGTGACAGACAGCAAACTGCTATGATTTTCCCCATCCCCACACAATATTAGGATTACAGAAGTATATGCAGCCACACCTAGATTTTTATGGGAGGCCTGGGGGGTAAAACTAAGGTACTCAAACGTGTACAGCAAGGCTCATTACCCACTGACTAATCTCTCTAGTTCCAGAATTGCTTTCAGGGAAGGTTCATTGATGAGGTGTCCTTTGACTAGAGATGTACTGGGCCAGAAGGCTCTCTGGGGAAACACTGAGAGCAGACAAAGAGCCAACAGTGACTGGAGTCAGTGTCAGAGAGGAACCCAGCAGGTTTAGACATTTTTAGTAGGAAAAAAAGCCAGAGGACAGTTCAGCATGTGACTCTGGGGTCACATGGGATCAGGATCAAGATTCATTTGCAGTCTTAGGTTATCTTGAGATTACCTGCAGTAAGAATGGATGAAGAGGGGAGGGATGGCTGAACTTTGGCCAACCCAGATTGTCCAACTGAGATGTAAATGAATCTGAAGATGTGACTGAAAAGACCTGGACAGGGAGACAGGAGGATGGCCAACAGGAAGAAGGCTGTGAGCACATCTGGAGAAAATGTTTCAAGGAGCCGATCTTACAATTCACACACTGGAGAGCATCAGACTCCAGAGAACATGTCACCTTCTGTTTCTGCTCTTACAGCTTCAAAGTCAGTTTTACCATTTCTCTGTGGTTAGAGGCAGAGGGCCTATTTTCCATTCCATTTTTTTTTTTAAAATTTTGAAGAATTCTTTCAGATTTTCATGAATATAGTCAATATTGTCTTAGTCTGTTTAGGAAATACTTAAGAGTGCACCAGTTTTATGTAATAAAACATTCATTTTACAATTTGAAGGCTGAATGGTCCAAAATCAAGTTATCAATAGGTTTACTGCTTACAAGGTTTACCCCTTGGCTTCATAGAGAGTGCCTCCTAATTGCTTATAAGGTGACAGGAGGTACATACATTCCTATTGTAATTCATCTAGGGTATACAATGTCATTTCTGAAAGCCTCACACTCCGCACTTCATCCCCTGGGGCCCCATCTTTAATATCTTCATTGCTGATTAAATTTTAACACAAGAATTTTGTTGGGAGATAAATATCAAAGCCTCAGCTCATGTGTAATTGGTAGACCATAAAGCAAAGATGAGTTGACACTGAGATGGGGGCACGGCTGTCCCCCTTGTTATGTTAGTTATACATTTGTATTTTACAGTTTATACTGTATCATACAGGCACTTCTCTGTATTCCATCTATTTGGGGTTCTGGCAATGTTATCTTGAAAATGCAATATGTACTAGAGTCGTACTACAGAGACTTGCTGTGTGTTATCCTGCAAGAATATGTATAATCTGGGCACAAAAATAACAATGAAAGTTGTGCTTCCTTTGTAGCTTGCTTATTTTTAACTTGCCTCCTTCTAAGCTGTAATCTTCTACAAGGTAAAATCTGTATTTATAATACACATTGCTTCCAAAAGCCTAGATTAAGTGCTTGTGAAATAGAACAAAGAGTACAAAACAAATGAAGGTAGAAATCTTAAGTTTTATTCATGTTGTTCACTTTTATAATTAACTACTGTACAAGTTTTAAATTTTACACTACTGTGGTCATTGAGACTCTAACTCTTTGGTGAACTCCAACCCATATGCATTTTCATTTTGTATACATCATGCTTCCTGGCATTGAAAAACTGGCTTCATATGTATCCACTTTCTGGTTCTTTTGCAAATCTAGTATATTATAATAATATTTGTCTATTAGATATATTTATCATATAAACATTCCAGCTTGAGTCCCATTTTAATAAAAAATCACCTATATTATTCAAATACCTTTCAACATGAGACAATTAAATATTCTATATGCTTCATTGTCCTGGATACTATTAAAGAGTCACTAATGTAATTGTTTTTGATATAGCAACATAAAATGGATGTAGCTCAAAAAGCTAATAATTATTCCCTTTGTATTTTTCAAGGTCAAAACATTGAAAAGAATCAATAAATTGGCTCACTCTCAGTAAATGACTCAAGAGTTAGACCAATCATCAGAATCTACCATGCTTCACTCTCAGAAGTAGCTTTTATTAATTGGCTTAAAGTGGTCCAGAATGTGACCCTCCAAATCTTGACGCTTAGTCATATTTTATATTTTGATTTGAAATCAGCTAAGAAAAAGCATATACAGAAAAAGATCTGGTTTGCCCTTTGCCTAAACTCTGAGTGAAAGCTCT
This sequence comes from Sigmodon hispidus, assembly GCA_004025045.1. NCBI lineage: Eukaryota > Metazoa > Chordata > Mammalia > Rodentia > Cricetidae > Sigmodon > Sigmodon hispidus. The sequence goes on along the minus strand of PVIH01031020.1, from coordinate 2,858 downwards.
CCATCTGAAGTCATCTCACCTTCTACAAATACCTGAAAGATGAGCATGAAGATTTCATATAGGAAGAGATGGCATTAACATGAATGACAGAATTAAGTTCTACTAATAAAATACATTAGTTTTTCTCGTATATAAAGTATCTTAGTTAGCTTTACTCTCAACTTGACATAGCCTACTGAGAAAGTAGTTCCAGTTGAGTGAGTGCTCAAATCAGAGTGGCTTATGGCCATGTCTGTGAAGGATTATCTTCATTATTAGGTGATACAGGAGGAATCAACACACTGTCAGAAGTTCAATACTCAAGCAGATGGACTGTAAAGTTAGCTGTGTTAGCTAGCTGCTATTCTCCAGTGTGTCAGCATACAGTGTTCCTCCACATTTTCAGTTGAATTTACTTGGTTGAGAATGTCCTGGTTAGAGTTATGGGCAAGCAGGCTTGGTTTCAGATTTCTGCTTGAGGTCCTGCAATGAATTCCTTCAATGATGGACTGTGACCTATAAGATGAAATCAACTCTCTCCTTTCAAGGTTGCATTTGGTCATGGTCTTTGTTACAGCAATGGAAAAGAAGCTAGACCAGAAACTTTTGCAGTGTTTTCCACTCAGAAAAGTCAAATTTTCTCTATTATTTGTTATGTCTATTGTCTAGATTTTTTTTCTATACTTTATCATTGTCATGGGGGGGTCATATCTTCTGGAAAATCCTTCTAGCCTTGTCTTACAAGACTAAACTTTTGCCAGACCTTGTAGTCAAGTTAATGATGTACCTGGTGATAATTTAAGACAATCACTCATCTTGCTGTACTCAGCCTGTTTAAGTTTAGCCTGACTTTAAGGGAGCAATGTAACTAAACTGACTTTCTCTGGTATCATCCATGCAACCAACTTTCATAGCCTATGTTAGTTCATCATTTTAATGTCATGTTATGTACTTACTTTTGTTTCCCTAACCCACAATAATATCCGTGTGTGTGTGTGTGTGTGTGTGTGTGTGTGTGTGTGTGTGTGTGTGTGTGTGTGTGTTGTAGTAGTTGTTTGATGAAAGCAGCCATCAGGGTAAAAGAATCTCTAAACAAATATTCAATAAACATTGGAAACAACATGTGAATATAAGTTGATAATATCTGTGTGAAATTTTGAGTCTTATTCTAGGATCAGTACAGTAACTTTTTCTTTTTCTTTCTTCCAAGTTGTCACATCCATCACTAAATTATTTAATTGCCGAGTAGTATCCTTGGTATGTTCATATCATATATGCATTATTTTATTGAGTGAGCTCTTTATCAATAGTATAGAATGGGATCATATTTTTAACAGATTTAATCAGTTGATTTGTGTTTTTAGAGTGTATTTTATATAGTACCATTTTCTTCTTGGTGTTAATTTTTTCATTTTAAAAACTTCTTTCTAACTCATATGTTGGTTGACTACCTTGAGAATTCTATTTTATAATTTTGTATATCATTTTCAATGTTCATTTTAGGTATTACATTACCCTGCTGAATATAAAAAGCTATAGTGCTGAATGGAATAACTTGGAATTTTCAATGATTTTCTTTTTTTTCTCTTTTTTCTTTTCTTTTATTTTTTTTTTATTATGAACAAACAAGTCACACTTTCTATCCTTGTATATCCTTATTCAAGGTCCCTTCCCCCTATTCCCACATCAGTTCATTCTTTCTTCTCCACAACTCTCCCAGGGCAGGCAGCAGACAGCCCCATGGTCCCACTGACCCAATATTGCTTAGTTCAGTCTCCACTCCTGGCAGATCCAGTTTTCTCCCCCCTCCCTCAAGAGTGAGTCAGGTGTTCCTCTAGGGGGAGTGGGAACCAAGGAATCAGTCCAGGGTGTTTCTGATCCCAAGCTGTTCAGTGGTTATGGTTTGCAGCTTGGGCAAGCTTGGCTTTTTTCTTGTTTGTTTGTTTACAGACCACTAATGAGTGAGTACATCACCTGCTTATCATTTTGAGTTTATGATACCTCGCTCAGGAGGATATTCTCCAAGTCCATCCATCTGCTTGCAAATTTTAGGATATCATTTTTTCTTAGTGCTGAGTAGTACTCCATTGTGTTGATGTACCACAGTTTGCTAATCCATTCTTTAATTGAGGGACATCTAGGTTTTTTCCAGGTTCTTCCTATTACAAATAATGCTGCTATGAACATAATTGAGCTAATGCCTTTAGAGTATGACTGTGCATCTTTAGGGTATATACCCAGAAGTGGTATTGATGGGTCCTTGGGGAGATTGATTCCCAATTTTCTGAGAAACCACCATACTGCTTTCCAAACTGGCTGAAGAAGCTTATATTGCCACCAACAATGGAGGAGTGTTCACCTTGCTCCTCATCCTCTCCAGCATAGGCTGTCCTCTGTGTCTTTTATCTTAGCCAATCTAACAGGTGTTAGGTGGTATCTCAAAGTTGCTTTGATTTGCATTTCTCTGACAGCTAAAGATGATGAGCACTTTTTCAGCTGCCTTTCAGACATTCGGTTTTTTTTTCCTTCTTTATTTTGTATTTATCAAGAAAAAAAAAACAGTAAAAAGAATTTAAAATGCGGAAGAGTTAACAATAACTATACAGAGGATAAGAATCATAAGCATGGCTTATCAAGGGTGGAAATACAAATAAGATTGCTACACATATATTTTCTTTGCGATCATCTTTCCCTCTGAATTTTTTTTTTCCATCCCTGTATATCCTTATTCAAGGTCTCTTCCCCCTCCCAACACATCTGGTCATTTTTCTTCTCTGCAACTCCCCATCCCCTCCCTGGGCAGGGAGCAGACAGTCCTATGGTCCCACTGACCCAATAATGCTTAGATCAGTCTCCACTTCTGGCCAAATCCAGTTCTT
>PVIH01031019.1:0-11377 GCA_004025045.1 Sigmodon hispidus | reverse complement strand
GAAATAATCCTCTATCACCATTGTGACAAAGTGAGAAAAATTCTGAACATTTATCTGGTAAGACATTGTAGAAAGGAAAAAAAATATGTAGAAATGAAAAGGAAGAAAAAAATATACTCAGATGTAATGAGAACTTACGGCCAGCAGATGTCGCTGTCGTGATCAGCAGCGGCAGCAATGGTGCAGGGAAACGAAGTGGCGATTCGGCTGGGAGGGTGTTTCTCAGATCTTTTAACAAATCCTACCAGGCGTGCTCCACTAGAACGGGTCAATCCGTCTCTCAGGAGGTCGGCCGCGGGCAGATTCATTCCTGGTTGTGTACAGGAGGCTCGTGCGCAGCTGGTAACCAAAGTCATTTAGACCGGCTCCGTGGGCGAGTGAGGAACCCGGCGGGTTTATAGAATTAGCCCCGCGTTCAGGCGCCAATTGTCACGGTAAAAACCCGCCCTAAGATATGTTTTAAACAGGGTTTATTTGGTGAAAATAGCTTACAAAACAGAGCCGGTTTTAGGAGAAGATGACAGGATGAGGTTGCAGCGCGCCGGAGCCTTTCTAAGGAAGATTCTTCATCTCCACGCCACGTCCGAACTTCCGGGCAGCTGGAGCGAACTGCGCACTCGGTCGGGGAACTCTCGTGAGAGAATGACGACTTCCTGTCCTGGTCCCCTCCCTCGAAGGTCTACTTCCGGAATCCTTTTCAGTTAACCACGCCCAGCTCATCTCCATTCCTATGACGTGATCGTTCACATATACAGTTCCTGATTTCCCGCTACAAGATATTCAAAGGAGAACTAAGACCAATACTCAACCAACTGTTCTATACAATAGAAAGTGAAAGTAGGCTGCCAAAGTCTTTTTTATGTGGCCACAGTCACCCTGGTACCCAAGCTACTCAAAACTGCAACTAAGTAGGAGAATTACAGACCATCCTCCCTTATGGACATTGATGCAAAATACTCAACAAAATTCTGGCAAACGGAATACAACAACATACCAAAAAAGTCATTCACCATGATCAAGTAGGCTTCATCCTAGGAGTGCTGGGATCATTCAACAAACAAAAAACTGTAAATGTCATCCATCATATAAAGAAATTGGTGGAAAAAAACCCACATAATCATATCCTATAATGCTGAAAAACCTTTGACAAAGTGCAACACTCTTTTATGATAAAATTTCTGGAGATATCAGGAATAAAGGGAAAATACTTAAATATAATGAAGGTGATTTACAAGAAGCAGACATCCAAGATCAAACTAAATGAAGAGAAACTCAAAGCAATCCCACTAAAATCAGGAACTAGCCAAGGCTGTCTCCTCTCCCTTTATCTATTCAATATAGTTCTAGAAGTTTTAGTTAAAGCAATAAGAGAACAAAAGGAGATTAATGGAATACAAATTGAAAAAGAAGTGAAACTATCTCTATTTGCAGATGATAAGATTGTATACATAAGTGACCTGAAAAATACTACCAGGGAACTCCTTCAGCTGATAAACATCTTCAGCAATATAGCAAGATAGAAGATTAACTCTGAGAAATCAGTAGTCCTTCTGTACACTAAAGATAAAAGGGCTTAAAATGAAATAAGGGAAATATCACCCTTTCTAATAGCTGCAAATAGCATTTAGTACCTTGGAATACTTATAACCAAAGAAGTAACAGATCTGTTTGACAAAACCTTTAAATCACTGAAGAATGAAATTGAAGAAAATATCAGAAAATGGAAAGCTGATCTTCATTTTTGCAAGTTAAATATAAACAGATTATGTCTTTCATATCAACTGATCCAGGTTTAACATCAAGTGCATGTAAAATGATTTTTTTTTTTAGTTTTGACTTCATCTTTCCATTTAAATAAGACAGTCAGGAGTAATCGTGTATATAGTATAAAGTAACATTTATTTTTGCAAGATAGTATTGAAATCTTGAAGCACAATCTATTAAATCAAAATGTTAAAGGCTTTTATATGTAAATTATTATATTGGGTAAAGAAGGAGCACAACATACACAAGATACAGTATGCCTAAATATATAAAATTCTAATTTGGCAATAAAATGTGAAAGACTGCAATAACTGCTCCTAGAAACTAAATATACCTTTTCTGGATTTTCCTCAGTATAATCAGAGTTTACATATACTTATATTTTAAAGCTTTGCTCTCAGGACAGAGTATCTATTAGGCACACACAAAATAATTATTGTTTTATAATTTCCCTGGTTCATTTAATATGCAATATACATTGCTCCAAGACTACAATGTGAGATGTGTATATATAAAGTGAGAAGTCACAACATCTAGATTAAAAAAAGTTGTTTTTTTTAAAAAAACATACAGTTCATTTTTACTTCCTATGAGGAAAGCACTTGGTTATTTGATCATCAGCTTCCCTTAGAGAGACAAGAGTTATCATTTTCCAGTCTGAAATGTTAAAAATAAACTTTTAAAATATTCTATTTTTAATATAAAGTTATCAAAATATTTGTTTGCATTATGGAAATCTTATCATAAAGCAGTCTATCAAGTCAAAAATCTAAAGTTAAATGGGATAACATCCTCAAAATTAGCCAATTACTTCTTCATAGGTTATCCTGAGCCCAAACTCTAAAGAATGATATACATTATTTTTTTGTTTTTATACCTGTATAAATGTGTTCCAATATGTCCAATACCAGAGTTTAAAAATCATTCATAATATAAGAACATTTCTATTACTTGGTTATATGTGTATACACCCTAGATTTCTTATTAGGCTTGATCATAAACCATGTATCAATTCATATAAAGTACAATATGATATTAAAGTATTTCTGCACATGCATATACATCTGGCTGATAATAGAAAAATGATTTGCTGCAGTACATTCTTAAGGTATGGTAAATGTATTCTTTTAAGTGGCATAAATTTCAAGGTCCTCATTTGTTGAGGAATAATCCTTTTGTACACTGTAAAGATATATCATTCTGATTGGTTTAATAAAAAGCTGAATTACCAATAGCTAGTCAAAATTTCCAGGCAGAGAATAGAGTGGGAAGAAGGCAGAGATATTAGTTGTAGTAAGAAGTTTCTAGTAGTCCTAAATAATCACACAAAGTCTTGTGTTAATTACATAATGTTTGCCCAATGATTCAGGCATATTACTTGCTACTTCTTATGTTTACATTAACCCATCACTATCCCCTGGTCTTCCTATGTTTTTTTAGGCTAGTAGTCCCACCCTTACTTCTTGTTTGATTTCTGGCCAATCACTGTCTTACTAAACCAGTAGGAGGAACAAATATTAACAATATACAAGAGTACAATCTCATAGCATTTCCTCTTTTTCTTTTAAAACACGAACCTCAAATCTAATTTCCTTTGTATAGTTTTCTCCCTTACCATTCTTGGAGCCAACACTGTAAACAAAGACTAACATTCATAATTTATTTTGGGGGAAATTGAGCGTAGCTCTCTAGGCTACTTCCTGCTAATTGGGAGCATTGGTAATCTTATGGGAATTCAGAGAAAATTCAGGATTTTGATGAAGTTCTGACTGATGTATACTTTGGTGGTGAGTTATCTCAGTCAATCTCCTTGAAGCTGATTTAGGATGCAGAGTACAGAGGAAACTGCAACAAAGGTGCTCTGAAAGGCTGTATATCTGAGCCATTTGTTGCCATCTGTGGTTTTTTCAGGGGGTTCTTCCTTGATCAAACCTGTTTTTTATTATCCTAGAATAGATTCACAACCTCTTATTTTCTGTATAAATAAAAAAAATCTTCTCCAAAGTAATATATCTTTTTATTTCCATTTTTAAGTAAAGGCATTTACAAAATATATAGGTTGAATTTATCCAACAGCATTTATAATCAAATGTATCTTAGAAGTGCTTGCTCCTGTTTTCTCCCCCCAACGTCAAGACTAAGTCAGGTGTTCCTCTAGGGAGAGTGGGATCCAAGGAGTCAGTCCAAGGTGTTTCTGATCCCAAGCTATTCAGTGGTTGTGGTTTGCAGCTTGGACATGCTTTGCTCTTTTCTTGTTTGTTTGTTTGTTTGTTTGTTTAGAGTCCACTAATGAGTGAGTACATTCCCTGCTTATCTTTTTCAGTTTGAGATACCTTGCTCAGGAGAATATACTCCAAATCTATCCATTTGCCTGCAAATTTTAGGATATCATTTTTTCTTATTGCTGAGAGTACTGAACTAAGCAATATTGGGACCACGGGACCTTGGGATCACCTGCCCAGGGTGGGATAGGGAGTTGTGGAAAAGAGAGAATGAACTGATGTGGTGGGAGGAGGAAGAGACCTTGAATAAGGATACACAAGAATAGAAAGTGTGACTTCTTTGTTCATAATAACAAAACAAATAAATAAATAATAAAAAATAAAATAAAAAGTTGATGGCTGCAAAAAATGATATTTTGTGGTTCTTAAATTATCCTATAAATTGAATTTAGAGATTATTGATTGATAATAATGTTAAATTGATGTTTTACTTTTTATCTTGTCTATTGCAATTTAACTACATCAGCTGTTAAAAAAGGTATTGAGGTAGGTAGATTTGCTTAGAATATAAATTTCCAGCAGTGTTTACATCACATATTTTACAATAATTTTTCCTGATGCAAATTCCTTTAGTATTTCCATGACATCTTTTTGGGTGACCTTTTTATAATAATAAAATAATAAAATTTATATAATAAAAAAAGAAGTGCTTGCTCCTTCCTCAGCACTCAAACAGTTCAAACATAGCATAACATAGAGTATAGAGAATCTGTTTCCCATTTTTATGTAGCCTATCTAATTTATCCATCTATCATCTATCTATCTATCTATCTATCTATCTGTCTGTCTGTCTGTCTATCTACCAGCCTGTCTTTGTTTTACTAATTAATTTTTTACTTTTTAAAAGAAAATTATCCTATGATTTTTATATAGATTTTTAAACATACTGCATACTTTTGTAGTTTTTCAAAATTTTTTTGTCTGAATCTGTCTTTACTATATATTTCTTATATTTTACTGATCATTTTTAACCTATTAAAGGATGGAAAATTAAAGACTAAGGATGGCAAAATTAAAGACTGATATGGTAGTTTGGTATAGGTGCTGAAAGGAATCATTTTTAATACTCTAGCTCTGGGGAATTATAGGTTCTGCACTGCCATCAAGTAGAGCATAGCTATCAACTGCTCATAAACACCATTTATGTGTTTTACAGCAGAGCCTTTTAAAAGAGCCACACATTTTTGGCATTAATGCTGAGTCAAAAATCATCTCTTAAAAGAAGTCACATCTCTGCTCACCACCAGTGAACAGAGCATTCTGAGAAAATGCTGTTATAATGAAGCCAAACTAGAAGATGTCAAGCAAGCAGGATAGAAATTACAGAGCTGAGATAACAAACAACTTACAATAATAAGATTTTCATGTGAAGTGTAGCATATTAAGTTATTTCAACACTTTTAAAAACATAATGCACTTCTAGTTAATGGTAGAGAAAAATTTGCAGCAGTTATTATAAACTGTCTTTAACTAAGTTCAATCTACCTCTTTAGGTGGCATTAAAATCAATGTTCTCATTCTTGACAGACATTACACCTAAGTTTGGTACAGTGACATACTTTGAATATACTACTTAAATATCTTAACCATCATCTTCTTGATCATCACCACCAAATTCTTCTTACACTTTCTTCAAAATTTTGTGAGCCTACTTGAACACAAATTATTTTGCAAGTTCCTTTGAGACATTTTTCTAGAGACAATTTCTGTTTATCTGGGGAAGATTTTTTACCTATTAATGGTCTATCTATATTACACATCTTTAAAATAAGTCAAATATTCCAATATTTTTTATATTTTTATTTTTATTGCTCTTGCCTTTCTTACTTGGGTTTATGATAATGACTGTCAAGGGTTTATGATGTTTTCAAACATGCCTAGATACCTACAGACATTACAAAAATTACCTACTGTTTGTTTTCTTGGCTTGACATACAGATATGATTCTGAATTCTATAACTCAGGACAAATAATTTTTTTAATCTATTCATAAATTCTTGGAGCTTCTTTGCTTTATGAGATGCGTTTAAAATATAGTTGGGGTTCTTGACATCAACTTGGCTCAATGCTCCAAGGTCACAACTAAAATATTTAGTGGAATCCAGTGTAAGACTTGCAACGACATTCATGTTAAGTACAACTCTCTTGATTCTATTATTTAAGCCCTTAACTTCTGCAAACAAATGGTTTAAGAAATTTTAATAGAAGAGTGTTTTTTTTATAATTTGATTGACATTATCAAAAATTAGGGTACCAATCCAGAGAATTCCTCTCTGGGATCAGTCTTGCACCCAAATGTCTGATCTCAGACTCTTCCCAGCAGAAAATCATATGCCCTGCCTGGCTGGGCCACCTCTCCAGGGAAAACTCAGACAAGGACTGAGGGCCTTTGAAATGCAGTCCCCTGTTAAGAGCAGAGTAAAAGATTGAACAGACTGCTAGCTTAGAGCAGACATGAGACACACAAGCACCTAGCCTCAAGTGACTTGGAGCTGACTAATTGTGAACCACTGAAGCCATGGGCAGATGCCAGTGCAATAATACATATAGCAATATAAAGAACAACAAGGCAACACCAGAAGAAACTGATGGTTCTACAACTAAAAGACCTGAACAGAGCAATGAAAAGGAAACAGAAGGAAACAACAGCAAAAAGACCTTTATAAAGATTATTGAAGCCTTCAAAGAGGATATAAAAAATTCCCTTAAAGAAAAGGAGGAAAATACAAGCAAAAAAAATTGGAAGAGATGAACAAATCCTGGAGAGAACCAAGAAAAGGTAAACCAAAAAATGAAAGAAACAAAAAAAGTAAAATAGAAGCAATAAAATAGGCACAAATTGAGGCAAAGATGAAAATACAAATCCTGAAGAAAAGAGCTGGAAGTACAGATGTAAGCATAACCAGCAGAATCCAAGAGATGGAAGAGAGAATCTCTGGAGTGGAAGAATCAATGGCAGAAATAGACAAACCAGTTAAAGAAAACACTAAAACCAAAAAAGCCATAACAGAAAACATTCAGGAAATTTGAGACACCCTGAAAATAACTAACCTGAAAATAATAGAAGAAGAAGAAGAATACCTGCTCAAAAGCAGAGAAAATGTTTTCAATAAAATCATAGAAAAAAACTTTCCCAACTTAAAGAAGGAAATTCCTATAAAGAAGCCAAGAAGCTTACAGAACAACAAATAGATTAGACTCCCCAAAAAGTCTGCTTGCCATATAATAATCAAGCTACAAAACATACAGAACTGCAAAAAAAAGGGTCAACTTACTTATAAAGGCAGACCCATCAGAATCACACCTGACTCAATGGAAACAATGAAAGCAAGAAGGTCTTGTTCAGAAGTTATACAGGCACTAAAAAAGAATGGCTGCCAACCTAGACTACTGTACCCAGCAAAACTATCAATTAGTATAGATGGAGTAAACAAGATATTTTATGACAAAGTCAGACTTAAACAATGCATATCTACACATTCAGGCTTCTGAAAACATTAGAGGAAAATCTCCAACCTAAGAATCCCAAATACACCCATGAAACCACAAACAATCAATAACCCCAGAGAAGAAAATCCCAGGAAAAGAAATCCATACAATCCACCACCAAAAATAACTGGAAATATAAACCAATGGTCACTAATAGTCTGTAATATCAATGGACACAATTAACCTATAAAAAGACACACACTAACACGATGGATAGAAAAACAGAACCAACCTTACTCTGCATACGAGAAACACACCACTGTAGAGGGAAACCTGAGGCTACTCAGATAAACTTTGATGACATCAAGAAAGCAGGATGGAGCAAGTAGTGGTCTGCAGAAAAAAGCCCCAGAGGAAGTGAGAGCAGACCCCTTCTGTACCTATGGTGTGGTTGAAGGACCACTCGGTTAGGACCTCTCCTGTGTGCTACTTCTCCACCTTTTCTCCCCTCTGAACACCCCCTTTTCTGTAAGTGGCTTTGGAATAATAAACATTATTTTAATATAGATGTCGTGGCGGGTTAATTACCATAACACACCACAACCTTAAAGACAGACACCGGCTCAAAGTAAAGGGTTGGCAAAGATTTTCCAATCACATAGGCCTAAGAAACAAGCTGGTGTTGCCATCCTAATATGGAACAAAGTAGATTTCAAACTAAAATCAATTAAAAGAGTCCAGGTTGAACATTACTTATTCTTCTCAGTAAAAACTGACCAAGATGAGATTTCAATCCTGAAATTTATGCCCCTAATATAAGGGCACCTATCTATGTAAAAGAAACAATACTGAAGCTCAAATCCCATAACAATACTCACAATCTATCACAATCTAACAGTGGGAGACTTCAATACCCCACTTTCACCCTGGATAGGTCAATTAGACAGAGACTCAACAGAGAAATAAGGAGTCTAACTGAGGTTATGATGCAAAGGGATTTAATAGATATTTACAGAAGTTTCCACCCAAATGCAAAGGAATATACATATTTCTCAAAACCACATGGAACTATTTCTAAAATTGACCACATAATTGGCCATAAAGTAAGTATCAATAGATACAAAAAAGTGTAAATAATCCCTAAAGTTGGACTTCAACGTCATCGAAAATCAAAGAAAGCCTACCATCTCTTAGAAACTAAACATCACTCAACTGAACCACCTCTGGGTCAAGGAAGGAATTAAGAAAGAAATCAAAGTCTTCCTAGAATTTAACAAAAATTAATCCACAATGTACCAAAACTTGTGGGACACAATGAGGTCTGCCTTAAGAAGAAAGTTCATAGCACTGGATGCCTATATGAAAAACCTAGAGAAATGCCTGACTAGAGAACTATCAGCACAGCTGAACACCTTAGAATAATTAGAAGCAAACTCATCTTGAAGGAGAACATGGCATGAAAGAATCAAATTTAGAGCTGAAATCAATACAATTGAAACAAAAAGAACAATAAATCAAGGAGTTGGTTTTTTAAAAAAGTCAACAAGATTGATAAACTCTTATCCAAACTCACCAAATAGAAGAGAGAAATATCCAAATTAACAAAATCAGAAAAGAAAAAGGGGACATAACAATAGAACCCCTTGAAATACAGAGAATTATCAACTCCTATTTCGAAAATCTGTATTCCACAAAAATAGAAATCCTAGAAGAAATGGACAGCTTTTTGGACAAGTAACATTTACCAAAATTAAATCAGATCAGAGTAAATATGTAAATAGATCTATAATCCTGAATACAATTGAAGGTGTCATTAAAAGCCACTCAAGTAACAAAACCCCAGGTCCAGATGGTTCCAGTGTAAAGTTCTACCAGACATTCTAAGACAAGCTATTACCAAAACTCCTTAAACTGTTTTACACAGTAGAAACAGAAGGAATATTGCCAAACTCTTTTTATGAGGCCATAATTACCTTAATCCCTAAGCCACTCAAAGACGCAACAGAGAATTACAGTCCAATTTCCCTCATGAATATTGATGCTAAAATTCTCAACCATATTCTGGCAAACTGTATACAACAACATATAAAAAATATCATCCACCATGATTAAGTAGGCTTCAGCCCAGAAATGTAGGGATGGTTCAACATACAAAAAAACCTAGATGTCATCCATCATATAAAGAAACTCAAGGAAAAAAACCCACATGATTATATCCTTAGATACTTGTGGTGGAAATGTTTTTTTTTTTTTTTTTTTTTTTTTGTATGTTGTAAATAAATGAGTTGTTTTGGCCTATGTGGAGCACCATAGAATTGGGTGGAGAATCAGAGGACAGACAGGTTGAAGGAGAGTGGAGTTAATCAGTCTTCATCCAAACCCCGAAGAAGAGATATGTAAGGAAACTAGGTGACCCACGGGCCAGGGCATGTGGCAGATAGAATATTAGAAATGGGTTGAATTAAGATGAAAAAGCTAGCTAGTAATATGCTTGAGACATAGGCCAAACGATAGGAAGTTAATATAAGAGTCTGATTCATTTCTTTGGGGGAGAAAAAGCTGCTGTGGGCAAGGTACGAACCTCTGGCCCAAATGGGGCTGGAAATATTTTACAACAGATGGTGCCCAACATGGGGCAAACACCCACATAAAGCCTAAAAAAATTTTAAAAACTTAAAAGATTTTTCTAAACCACTAAAACAAAGCCAAAAACAACTTTGTAAATTATATATCTAAATTAGTTCATAATACATAAGCAATATGATATTCAAACTAAAATTTAAAAATAACATATATTTACAACAAACAACATAAACCCATTTGTTTTACAAAAAACTTAATACAAATATAATTAATTAAAGTTTCTACTTATATTAAACAAAAAACAAAGTCAAAAACAACTTTCTAATGACATTTCCAAAGTCCACTCTAATTACTAAAAACAAAAAAATACAACAAACACCTCTGCCATATTAAAAAGTCACCAAAAAAAACCAAAATCAACAATCACAATAATCTTAATATTTTAAAAACTTTTCTAGTTAAAAAATAATTAAAAATTCTCAAAAAAACAAATTTAAACTCAAAACCTCTAAACAAAATACAATATATAAAGTATACATAAGCTTCAAAATAATAAAAAAATACCCTTAAAAAATAAAAATAAAAAGCCACATAAACATAACAAATAAACAACAAATCTAAATTATAGTTATTATCTTTTCTTTTAATTTTTTAACTTTTAATTAACTACAAAAATCAATTAATTATTAAAACTACTAAGTCAAACAAATACATATACTTCAAGAATATCTTAACTTTAAAATCTGTTTATAAAAATATATTACATAAAAAAATTCTATTTTTCTTTCCACAAAGAAATCAAAACCTATACATTAATTCCAGGCAAAAGTAGTTTCATTTGCCAAAGCCACCTAAACATTCTCTAACAAAAAATCAACTTTCAAAATACCAATTAAAATAATCCAACCTCAAAGCCCCATAAAATCACCAATATCCTTAATAAACAAAAAAATAATAAGAAAAAAAGAAAGTGTGACTTCTTTGTTCATAATAATAATAATAAAATGTTTACACAAACAAGAAAAAATGCTGACATTCTGTTGTGCTGTACTGAAAGTTCCTTTTCTAAATTGACTTCCTGAATGAATTGGCTGAATGGAGATTTAAGAAAAAAAAAAAGAATACAGTTCTGTTCTCCACTGAATACATGCAGACACACACCTGTTTGTAACTGGATCCAAATAAGTGTGTAATGTTGATCATTGCCTAATCTAACAGGTTAATGATATCTTTTGATTTCTTAATTTAATATAGAAAAATAAAATAGGGGCTTCAATGTAAAAAAAAAAAGAAAATCTACACCCGAATTACCCCAAAAT
>PVIH01031018.1:0-11378 GCA_004025045.1 Sigmodon hispidus | reverse complement strand
TGTTGGGCCTGGCCTTCAGGAGCGCTTTCCGATCCCTCATTCTTTTCCCCACTCTCACTATTCTGGTAATTTTGCTGGTAATTGCGTGGAGGACCCCTACGACGTGGATAGCGTCTATAATGGTTACGGTCTGCTGCGTATTTACTGCCTTGAACTGGAACTCCACCAGGGCCTGTAACATTTGCTGCCTCCGCACCCTACAAAAGCCAGTATTTATTGTTAATAGCAAAGGAAATAAAATATTTAATAAATTTTACATAAGCCAGGGAGGGAAAAAACAACAAAGCAAAACAAACAACCTTTGAGGAAATAAAATGAAGGAAAGCTGTCTGCATGGGCAAAGGGTGCATAGGGATGACCAGATCATCAGCTCCTTACTCTACTGAAGGGACTGCTCTCTAACTGCAGCCAGCACATTAGGCTTGATGCACCTGTGTTCGTGTGATCACCAGAACACATCATCCATCCAATTAGAGCCACCATCCTAATGGATGACATCTCCACATTATTTCCATACCGAAGTCAAACCTTTACACAAAAAGCATCCTCACCTTTTCTCCTTCAACAACATCAAACTCCACAGTCTCTCCATCTCCTACACTGCGAAGGTACTTCCTGGGGTTATTCTTCTTTATGGCAGTCTAGTAACATCATTCCAAAAATAGATTAACAAGGGAAAAGAATGTGCTTTTTCATTTAAAATGTACCACTGTCAATATCATTTTTAACTTAATATTTGCTTTATTTAAGACCACACTGTCAATAGTTTAGGAAAGCAGGAACAAATATGCTACCCCCAACCTCTACCAAGACTCCAATCTTACAAGGCCCCAGCATTTTATCACTGTTTACAAAACAAAAATGATTAATTACCCACGACAGACAACAATGTGTTTTAAGATGCTTTTTGGAAAAGCATCACATATAAAGCTTGAAACTAAATAAGGCCTCCATCTATCCCCCAAAGACTGCACTTAATAGTAGAAGCTAGCTCAACACACGGCCAGTTTAGATGACAGGCGAGTTTAGTTTTACATGCTTCAACTTTGACCATACCAACTCTTGTCCCTTTACCATTTCAAACTCAATTACAAATGTCAACCAAAATCCTTTCCAGCCTATCTATGATGAATACTTCCAGGTAAATGTATCTATGCTGCTCTTTTATTTCTCTCTGTATCAGACTGTTGGTTAATTACCTCCCAGAAAACAGTCTTACATTATGTAGGGCATAAACAATTATTAAGTGCCCAAGGTCACAGCTATTAAGTGGCAGGGAAAGTTTTCTAAATCCAAATCCCATGTTCATTCCACATCCCAGCAGTATCCATTACAGGATCACTCATGCACTTCCATTCCAGAGGAGGCCGGACAACCAACATATCTGAGGCCAATTAAGCTCCGGTGCCCAGAACTGCAGTCTACTTGATACACCACCACAACCTGAGCAGCCAAAGTCCCAAGAACAACTCTATATTGAAACCACTTACAAAATAAATAGGAAAGCATATTGGTGACACCTTGTGGGATAGTAAGACTGGGTGAGTTGAGTCAAATAATTGATCTCATCTTGTCATCTGAACTGTCGTATTACTCATACCTTTTATATGTAGCTAACTCCCAATTACTTGCAGCCATAAGGGATAGCAGAAGTATGCATTAAAAATCCCCAAACTGGTTAGTCAACATCTTTAGCCCCTTCCAATCTTTCATAGTTGTCAGTGGCAGCAAGACTAATAATAAGCCTTGTTGCTTATCTGTTAAATGTGTGTGTATTATTTCCAACTTGTAAGAGTACCTTACTCATACCCAAACAAAAACATTGATCTTTTAAAGGTTTTGTCTAAGACGATAATTTTCATTTAGAATTTGAGTATTTGCACACTTATATTCCATAGGGTTTTGGATATACTAGAAATCTATAGGACCCCCACTTCAAGGAGCTACAAAATGCTACCCTGTTAGAAACCTAAGGAGGATTCTGCCACCCAAGCTCTTAGCTGTCTGGACAGTGGTGAGTACAAAAAAATGATGCCAAGTCTTTTTGATCTCCCATCAGTTTAAACAATAGATGGTTGAAAATTCTTAAAATAACTTTCCACACAAGTGGATGTTCAACAGTCCTAGTGAAAAGCTGATCCCCTGGAAATACACAGGAAGTGACATATTTCCTAACCCACTTCATTGTGTGGTGACAAGTCTGATGCTGGCAGTGCACTACTCCCTTTACAGCATGTTACTTCACCAATAATTCTGTTTTTTTCCGTGTCCTGGAACTCCCTCTGTAGACCAGGCTGGCCTTGAATTCAAACATCTACCTGTTGCTCTGCTTCTCTAGCAGGGATTAAAAATGTGTGCCACCACGGACCAGCATGTACCAATAATTCTCAAATCTTCAATGTCCAGTCACTGTCCTAGTCAGTATCTAGTTTCTGTTTGGCTAAATTTTCTCCAAAAACATTAGCAGAAGTAAAAACTCTGTTATGAAGCCTTCCACTTTAAGTTAAATGACTAGTGGGGATTTATATTTCCAGCCAACTCTAATAAAGGTAAAAACAGAACACACAACTTAAAAAATGCTTTAGAACAAAAAAGAGTTGCCCTTTTTTGTTACTGGCTTCATATTTTCTTTAGGTAACTGTTTTGTAGCTTGGTGCCATAACAAACGTGGATAGACTCTTAACAGCATCTGGAAATGTCTTGCCAATGTTTCTGTGTATTTATAGCAACATTATTCAAGTTTAGACTCATGGTTACTTGTCTGAAACTAGGCATGAGAACTGTGTGCTATAAACTGATTTGATTCAAAAATTTTAAAAGTTGGACTCTCTAGAGCACTAAATTAAGTTTCATTCCACACTTAATTACTCTTCAGATTCTGGAACTAAATAAACTCATCCATAAATTTTTTAACTTTAGCTAAGAACCATGGTTGGTTGAGAACACACCCACCCCATTTCTTCTTACAAGCCTTGAGCCAGAAGTGCAGAGAATCAACAGTTGTTAAGCACTCACCTGGTGTACAAATACGTCTTCCTTGGTGTCATTTCTGCAAGACAAAACCAAGATGAACAAGTGAAAAAACTGTATGTTTCACTGCCTGAAACTGATTAAGACAGTCTGGTCTATGTGCATACAAAGCAAGTCCCAGGATATCCAAGTTACATTAAGAAACACTGACTCAAAAACCTAAAACAGCCTGCTGAGTAGAAATCCTCAATTTTTCCAGAGATTTCCTAGCTATCTAAGATTAAGTGTAAAAAGCATTTCTCTCTTTTCAAGTGTGGTGGGGTGACATTAATTAGGAACCTTGGAGAAAGAAATTTTCACACCTTCAGTGATCTTTTGGCTCTCTCTTCATTACCAGAAGCCTATCACTATCAGGAAAGAAAGACAGTGTAAACACAAGTTATATGAACTGTTTTAAAGACAAACTGTTGGATAAGCCCATACACTACCGGTTAAAAAAAAAAAAAAAAAACCTAAGGCAGTGTAACCAAATGAGCCATAATTCATAATTCAAAATGACAGAAGTAACAACAAGCAACACCCTCATTCCTTTGCCCTATTAAACATCAACCTAGCACACAGCCCTTTAGAAACCAGTATTACTAACATGAGTAGAGTCATTCTCACTTCCTCCTCCAATTTCCCAGTAAAAATGATCATAAAAAGTTCTAGACAACACAAGGATTCAAACAATGTAAACTGTATAAGTCACTTATGGGTCTAACAATGTTTCCAACAACACAGAAACCCTCTTTCACAGAGATCACAATTCTTAGTCAAGTGAATATATCCAAAGCTTTTTTTTGACAGCCTGATCTTGAACTTGTGACAATTCTGCCTCAGCTTCCACAGTGCTGGCTGGAATTAGTAATAGGGGCTTACCAGAAAACTTGTCCCTGTCTTTCATTAGAATGTAATACATAAAAATATTGCATAAAATGTAATGAAGCATCTGAATGAGCAGAGCCCAGTAAGTTAGGTCAAAGTTCAGACAGAAACTGATCAAATCTTAGACCAAAAGACCACCCAATGAAGATATTTAGGCTATATTTATTGAGACCAAAATGGAGGAAACTGAGACTAACTAGAAGGGGAAAGAAAATAAGTGAGAAATTACTGTCTTCTGAATGTGGGCAGGGCTGACAACATTAGGAACCTGAAGAACCACTGGAGAAACATTTTTTCTTTAATGACCCACTCCACCTTCTCCACTATTAGCCAGAATAAAAGCTTAGTATCGACTTTAATATTTTGGCATTTAATATACAGAGGCCACTGGCATACTGTTAAGTAAAAAAGATCTGCCTCAAGCACTGGGATTAATAAAGGTGTGTAACACCTCATCCAACCTAATCATTTGTTGTTTTAATAAGCTTTAATGATGGGGCCAGTAAGATGGTTCAGCCAGTAAAGGTGCTTACTTACTGACAAGTGAGTCTGACCCCTGGAACCTATATACAGGTAATTCCTATATACAGACTGTCCTCTGACCGGCAAATGTTCCCAACTCCCTAATAAAATAAAATAATGAGCCAGACTTGATGGTTTAAACCTTTTTAATTCCAACACTTGGGAGGTAGTCAGACTTCTGTAAGCTCCAGGATAGCCAGGGCTACAGAGAGATCCTGTCTTAAAAAGAACATACTTTTAATTCAGTTAAAAAAAAAATTACAAAGAGTATTTTTTCTCAGTTATATATGAACTTACTTCTAGGCTATAAAATGTTCATGTATCTAGTTAGGACAGTTCCCTGCCCCCAAGAAATACATCAATTTGTGAATACACAGAAATAGGAAACCCAAACCACAAAGACTGACTAGACTAGCCTAGCCTACTGAGTGTAGATGTCAGAAAAAAGCCTGAGGGATTCAAATGTTTCAATTAAGCTAAAATACCATTGGTTTGAACACTTTAAACCAATGTAGTTACAGCTTATTAAAATGACAGGTTAATTATTTAAGGAACTGAACTGGTTAACAAGACATCTGATTTTGTCTTGATTCTAATGTTAGCCCTACAGCCTAACCCTACCCCCCCCCCCCCTTTTTTAAACTCACAAGAGGAAAATACTATAGAGGCTACAGAGATGGCTCAGTAGTTAAGAACATTTGCTTGTCCCAGAACCAGGTTTGAATCCCAAACCTATAACCCGCCTGCCACTCCAGTTCTAAATTCAATACCTTCTTATGGTTTCCGTGGGCACCACGCACAAATTCACAGAAACCTGGATTACTGAAGATTAACTTCTAAACATTACACTAAATGTTTAGAATATCATTTAATTCCCACAATTGTGACATAGGTAGCCATCATTAACCCCTACCATTATCATAAAGCAGGGAACTAAAATACATTTCCATGTTTGTTCAGTGCTGATTATACTTCTGACTCTGGTCCTTACCACACTGGAATATCAAAACAAGACAAAAAAAAACCTTACATTTTACCTTAAAATAATTTTTCAAAAATCTTCTTTTTTATGTGCTTATGTATGTCTTTCTGAGCAAATGCTAGGTGTGTGCAGGTGCCTGGGGAGGCCAAAAATCAGTGTCAAATCTCACTGAAACTGGAGTTACAGGTGTTAGGAAGTGAACTGGGGTCCTATAAAAGCATCAAGTGCTTTTAAACACTTTTTTCAGAGTCACCTTGTCAGTCCATATTTCATCTTTAGAGCCAGATTAAAACACAAATGTAGGATGACTAGTAGTAACAAGAACCCCATGCTTTGCTGATGTAGGTCATGGATGACAAACACAGAAGCCCCCTATCACTACCATCTATGCCACACACTACAATAACCTCTAAAACCTTTACTGGATATGCCTATCATTCAAACCCTAACTCTACAACTACTATTTCTATTCTATTCAATCTTCCCAGTTCTCAGGGCTCTTAACATTATAGAATCAAACAGGAACAAAGTACTGAGCCTTCTTCTCAAAGAAATTGTCCATCATAAGAATTGGCAAGCTAAAAAAAAAAAAATGTATAAAATGTTTAACTATCATATTGAAGTTCATTCACATAAAATGCTTTACATTCCACTAGAATTACTGCCCTAATTTCCAATCTTTGAACTTGCCCTACAATCAAATCCCACTTAACTCCTTGTTCTCTAGGCAGAGATGACCAAAGATGCTTACAAGGGTCTAGACAGGCCTGACAGTCATCTAACTCAACTACACTCTCAGAAAACAGAAGGCTAAATACACCAACCTCTTTCTGGGGAATTAAGAACAAGCATTTTATTTGGCAGAAAGAGGGAAGTACCACTACAAGATGAGTAGAAATTGGGATTTCTACCTTAAGATTGGTAATTAATACACCAACGGGTAGCTCTTGTGTGAAAGTCAAGGGTCCCAGTGTTAGGTCCACTTCTTGCATGTTCCTGGAATGCCAAGGAATCCTTAGACCTATTTTAGTGGATACACATTAAGAGACTTCTGGGATAGAAACAACTAGGGTGACTTTAAAAACCCAAGAAATTTTGGCCAAAATCTTTACAACATTTTTATGGAACACTATCAAAAATACTACAGGTTTTGTGGAATTTTAACATAGACTCGGCCATTTTTGGAAAATGAAAATGTATAACTAGTACCAGGATTTATGCTATTGGTCTTTCCTTCTTGTTTTCCCACAGGGCCACTAAGAGACACTAGTGGACTCTAGGAATACCACTACAGCATGTTATGTTCCTTTTGACCAAAGCCAGCTTTCCTCTCACTGTCCTCTCAGTGAAAATTACAGCAACCAACCAACCAGCTATCACTGGGGGAGTGAGAACAAAGACAAAAGAAACACTGACTTTCTTGCTGTTCTGGATGAGCTGGACCCCAACCCTACTTTCCCCAGCAGAATTCCCTTTGCTCTTGAAACACCTTGAAAAGGGTTGCTTCTCCACAGCTGTGCCCAAGTAGGCTTTTTTGTATTGTTTTATGTTTCACTTTTGGTCCTGTTGGACTATACCACTTCCTAGCAGTATGAAGAACAAGACTGCCTACCCTGCCAGAGTAAAATAAAATCTCAGCTAAGTAGACTTTACCCCCCCACAAAAGCTTTTAAACCAGATGTGGTAGTGCATGTTTTTAATCCCAGGGGCTTCCCTTATCATGGCAATTCTTCAAATGAGCTTCTTTCTCTATAATTGAAGTTTCTCTATCCTGCCTAGCCCTAAGGTCTGAGGATGAACTCCCTCCTGCCTCTGACCCTGGCTCACCTGATCTCACTTCCTGGTTCAACTTCCTTAGTGCTGGGATTAAAGGTATGTGCCACTACCAGCAGCCTCTATTAGGCCTTGAAGTCAGAGATCCAGGTGGATTTCTGACTTCCAAGTAATGGGATTAAAGGCCTGGGTCATCACTCCCTAACCTTCAAAGCTTGTCTGTGGGTAGCTGTCCTAAAACTCCAGAATTTAATTAAATATACAATATATCACCACACTTCTCCCTTCCCAGGTGACTCTTAAATATCTACAATAAAACTAATCAGGACAGCTAAGTGGTTGATCACAGACAGGGCTAAGAAAAAAAAAAAAAAAAAAAAAAAAACCTAGTCTCAAAAGACAAGCAACCAAGATGCTAGCACCTGATCTGGTTGAGACACACCAGGATCCCCAAAGACCCATTTTCTAACTAACTACCCCCAAAACAAAACCTCAACTGCATCTCAATCTCAGTATGGAACAGTAAGCAAATTCTTTAATTTGTAAAGTTGACCTGACATTACCTAGAATTTGTGGAAACTTCAGACCTTATGGACTACTGTAAAAGGTAACCTCATCACACCTGAGGACTAGCCAATAAACAAAACTCCAGTGTAGATCTTGTGGACAAGCTCCAAACTGAAAATGGCTAACATCTGTTTTCAAAGAGGGTATAAGACAGCAGTTGTTCAACAAACAGGCCAGGGCAAGTTCAAATCTTGCTTCTTCTACTACTTGTTTATGGGAAAAGTCACTCAAACTCATGTTTCTGAGGAATAGCACCTAAGTCTCAAAGGTCTAAGGCTTAGGATTAAGTCAATTAGATCATCTCAATCAGTAACAACAGACCCTAAATAAAAATGTTATTGCAGTCATTTGTTATATACATGGAAATCCCAAAAGGGAGGACCCCCAAAGGAAGACTAACACTGACAGCAATAAGTGTTGTGTGTGTGTATATATATATGGGAGGCAGAAATGTTAATGAGCAACCTAAGAGAATTAAATGCAACAGACTGGGCCAGGGAGGCTCAGCTGGAAAAGTGCTTGCAGTGCAAGCTTGACAACCCTGAGAGCAGAGCACCTGAGTCAGATGCAGTCCTCTCTGACCTGGTAAGTGCTACAGCACAGGCACACCCACCCTCACATACAAATATACACAAGCTCTTTAACAGACTGATTGATTGGAAGGAAAAAAGTGATGGCTGAGTCTCTGTTCACCTCTGGTACTCTAAAATTTAATTTAAATTCTATCGCTGAGCCACAATCCCAACCCTCTAAGTTTGTCACCATGAAAGAAACACTAAACAATGTTTTCCACTGAAAAATGCTCTTGATTGATATTTATTTCCTAACAAGAGTTCAGGAGTAAGGATCATTCACTACACCTAATAAATTGAAATAGTAACTTGGGGAAGTGATGCAAATAAAGTTACATTTTTTTTTTTTTGGCCACAGGGTATATAAAAGGCATAATTGAGAATTTCTTCCATCCCTAGATTATAATGTCTAAACAAACTAAAAGTTCTGCTTCTTTAAGAGGCTTTAGATTAAAGGTGTGCACTACCAAAGCAGGATTTATCTTTCCAGAGTGACAGTGTTGGTCGTACTTGAGCCTTGGGATTATAGGTGTGCACCTCCACACCAGTATTTTAACTTTTTCTAGAGGAGCAGGGTGTTGATGTGAAATAGCTAAAGATGCTAGAATACAAAATCCAGAACTCAAAGCATTACAAATCCCATTTCACATTCTTTACTTTTCTGTAACTAGGACAAACAGAATCCACTGGAACCAGACTTTACAGTATCTCACTTAAAAACCACAGCATCAATAACGGCCTTCTTAGAAACAGTAACTTATATCAGTAACTGGGGTTAGGATAGTCTACCAAAGGATCATCAAAAGACAATTACATTTAACTTGCCCAGAAAAATGATCAACTAAACTGCTTACCAAGAACAGTCATCACTTAAAATCTACACACTGACAACATACAAACTGCAGTTCACCAAAATGGGTAAAAAACGGCTTTTAAAAAATGAGATAAGCCTAAGCAAATATTAGAATTAAATGCACATTCACCAACCAAACCCCAAAACCCCACAATTTACCCAACTAAAAGGGCTTAGGCCACTGGGCTAAGGGTTAAAGCTGTCCTTTGGAAGCTAGGGTGCAGATTATTATCAGCATCATCTAGGACTATTAGGATAGAAATCTCAACCAAAGCGTGAAGAATTATCAATTTAAAAGCCATCAGAACACCAACCACAGACAAGCAGCAAAGAATTAAATTTCCTTCTTTGCTCACTGAAAAACAAAACATGAAAAATGTAGCATTTGTCAGGAAAGCCAACAGCCTAAGACAGTAGAAAATCCTAGAGTCTGGAAAAACAAAATGTTTCCCTGTAATTGCTACTGTAGAGAACAGACCATTAAGTGATTGTAATCGCTTCTGTTTTAAGTGTTTCCACAACGTGGTGTGGTTCATCAATGAACGGCTGTTCATCACTCCGTTATTTTTAAAAGCCTAGCTGTCCATTTGGTAGTGTCCACTTCAAAAGCAGTCTCTGTCACTCTAAAGCATTCTTTTTACTATCTACTTATTTAACGCCTTCTAAGCAAGCATGTAAGAGAGAAAATGCTGAAATGGCGCCAAGTCTCACAGCTGTACGGCCAGGATTGCTGTTGGCACTCGCTGTGCTCTACACCCATGCAATTGCACTAGCCTTGGCAGCCATCTTGAAAAAGATGCCGGGCTCCCTTGTGAGCCCAGAGTGCCTGCCCGCACTACCACCACCGGCTACAAACCACCCTCTGGATTTATGAGGATGTAGTTCGCAACTATGATCAAGGTTAAGTTACCAAGGGCTTAAGGCCACTCCAATAAGCTACAGTCAAGCTTTAACAAAAATTGATTTGATCAGCACGATTCCCTGACAAGGAAGAACCATTTTCTTCAGATATATTATTTGACGTTTGGACAAATAAAACGCCTCTTTTGCTGAAAAAAATTCTATAGAAAATAAGCTTGCTAAAAAGACTACATATGAGTCCACTAAACAAAGACAACATAACCTTACAGTATAGATAACATCTCGGGCACCTGACATGTCAAATCACGTTCCCCAAGAGGTTAACAAGGTGAAAAATCACCTGTATGTTAATTAGTGGGTCATATTCTTACATAGCAATTTCAAAGAAGCAGAAAAGGATGTCAAGGTTAAAACGTGCTTAGCCTGGAGTTGCTTCAGTTTAATGCAGGGCAACTGTTCAGGCATGGTTCAAGCACCGCGCTTGCCTTTACCTGCTTTGTGCCAAAGCTTTGAGGCTAGCTCAGAATTGGTATTTAATGGCAAAACAAAGCAAATCTACAGACTCACTAATCCCGTCACCCAAGAAACACGTTTCCAACCCCTCTCCCCGTCAGGCCCGCGGTGACACTGGCCCTGGAGATTACCCATGCAGGAGGCGGGCCCGAGCTTTCTACACCGGCATCTCACCTGTTGATGAAACCGTATCCGTTCCTTACATTGAACCATTTTACTGTTCCCAAAACCTTCGTTGCTGGAAAACAAAGCACAACAACGTCCAATCAGCAGCTGGCCCCTGGAAGTCGGCCCGGGATCCGGCCGCAGGCCCGGGCCGCCGCCCTCACCGCACACGTGGGTGCCCTGGGCTGCACGGGTCCGAGGTGGGTGTGCGCCCGGGAGGCGAGCACGTGAGACCCAGGGAAGCAGCCCGCGCCGCACCGGCTGTACAGGCGGCGGGGCGGGGATCCCGCGCACGAGGCCCGGAGGCTGGTGGGCGCGGGGGAGGGGCGGCCGCGGCCGGAGCAGCGGCGGGAGCCCGGCGTGCGCGTGCCCCGGGCCTTCGGGGGGAGGGGCGGCCGCGCAGTCGGTGGCTCCGGGCCGCATCGCCTAACGGTCCGGCCCGCGGCCCCACCCCCGGTCCCTTCTGGAGCTCACCGATGACCTTCTTGTCCCCGCCGGCGGGCGCCGCCGATGTGAGGCCGCCCGTGCCGCCACTACCCGCGCCGCTGCCCGTGGAGCCGGGCTTGGTGTCGGCGGCGCTGAGGGCGGCGGCGGGGGCGGCGGGCGGCTGCTGGGTCTCGGCCTCGCTGCTCATAGTTGCGGTGATGGTGACTGGGGCCGGCGGCGACGGCTG
>PVIH01031017.1:0-11381 GCA_004025045.1 Sigmodon hispidus | reverse complement strand
CTCCTTCCTTCCTTCCTTCCTTCCTTCCTTTCTCTCTCTCCTTCCTTCCTTCCTTCCTTTTTCTTTTTGTTTCTCTCTTTCCTTTCTCTTTTGTTGGCTCATGCATGCTACCACATGTATACATACACTCATGCACAGGGACTTATTGTGAATGTGTATATTCATATGTGGTGTATGTATATGTACACACACACACACACACACACACACAAGTCATCAGTTAACTTCAAGTATCAAAGTATCATTTCTTAGATACTATCTCTTTTTTTTTTTTTAAGTTCTTTTTAGTCTCTAACTGGCCTGGAACCACCCGATAAGTAACAGTAAGATGGCTAGTCACCCCCACCTCCTAGGAATTTGTCTGTCTCCACCTCCCCAGTGCTAGTATACAACGATGTACTACCATGTCTGCTTGGCTTTTAAAATATGAATTCAACCTGGGGATCAAACTCAGGTCCCCATGCTTGCCTGCCAAGGAGTTTATCAACTGACCCACCTCCACACATCCTCATATTTTATGCCTTCCACAGGGCCCTAATGCACCTGTGTCTTCAGAAATATATTTTCTAAGACTCCAAAGTCCTGTTTTCCTTTCAGAGCTCCTCGGTTCAGATTGGATGCCACAGAACCATTCCCTCAGGATGAATTGTCTTCCTCTCCTTGCAATAATCTTACAGCATCCTTGAAGCTCCCGCCAGTCTGGCAGCTTACTCTTCACTGACTGCTTTGCTGTATAGCTGAAATCCACTCTTCTGCCATTGTTTTCATCAAGGGTGCTTGTGTGTCTGCAGGGAGTGACCCTCTTGGAAAGTCAGAAGTCAGAAACTCTCCTATATTCTCCTCAGGCTCTAAAGTGAAATTCTGCCTGCCATACAACTCAAGAGTTGCATGCCAGACAAATTCTCTAGTTTTATTATTATTATTAATTATTATTTCTAGTGACTCCTCAAAAATGAAAATTGACCGGTTATCTTTGTGACATAATCTTTTGTGGTTCACTATGAACTGAGGACAGGGTGTCTCTATCTTTTTTTAGGGCCACTGTTGTGGTGTTTGAGATTCCCAGCAAAAATATTTTGATGAGTCCCATGCTTATATAAACAATTGCCCTTAAAATACCTTGTAAAATATGCAAAGACATTTAATTCTTGGCAACTTGTCCCTAAGCACTCAGAGGGATGGCTATAGAAAAGGTACCAGTGCATTTGTTTCCTGATGGGGCAGGTACTTCACCAGATGCCCATTCTACCTCCTGTGTTTCAGATATTGCTTAATCTCATCATCAGTATCATTGTGAGATTTGCAATCACAGAGCCATTTTGTGCCCTTAGCTGTGAGGAGACCATACCAAGGCTGCCATCACACAGTCGTATTATTGTTCTTGCCTGTGAGTCCCTCAAGGCCGTTTGTTTCACCCAGCTTCATCGTTAGCATCCTTCTTCCACCCCACTTCTGATGCCAATTTCAAAGGTTATTTCTGTGTTTCTTTGAAGATAATCACATGGCATCAGAAGAATATAAGGCACCATTTATGTTTTGCCTGTGAAGAACTTAGTGTTTGGAACGTTACAGTATAAATATAGAACAATACATCTACCTGTTAAATTTTTCTTTCTTTTTCTTTTTCTTAAAAATATTATTTTCTGATTACATCTTATCCCCCCACATCCTCCCAGATCATCTACATCTCACACTCATCTAATACCATGCCTTCTTCCTCTCTCTCTTTAGAAAACAGACAAACCAGAATTTAAAAACAAGACAAAGAAAATCAAAGAAACACACTATACTACATTACACACACACAAATATACAATATACAAACAAAAGACCAGTAAGATTTTAAAAAAATGCCCAAACAAAGCAATATCAGATAAAAAATTACAGAAATATCATTGGGTTTATTTTGAAATAGCATGTCTTTCTACTATGCCTTTTCCTAACTCTTTAAACCTTCCTATAATGTTATCTCTTCCTGTGTCACTTGTAGCCCTGAATGCCACTCACTGGCATCAGCTGGGGTAGGAAAGGGATTGTGGATGAAATAAAAGAGTGATCCTACTCCTGTAAACAATCAATGATCATCATGTGCCTCGGCTTAAGTGGGAGAACACAAGGGTGGCACAGTAACTGATGGCCAGAATGCTTGAGAAAGGCCAAATCTTTTGGGAATGTCTCCAGAGCTTACCCCAAGAAATACTTCAACTGCTACAAAGCCCGCAGAGGGATGGAGAGACTGCCATGCTGCCACTAGCCGTCTTGAAGAGGGTCATGGCTTTTCTAAGTAGGACAGGCTAAGGGGCCATGTGCATTTCTTTCTTTTCATTGCAGTAGCACATTATCTTTCCTCTCATCATGTTCCACATGACTGCTGTCCTCATCTCATTAGGGTTGTCTCCCACTAAACACAAATCTTTGCCTTGTTACTTTTTACTGGTCCAGGTTACCACTCTTGCTCACTTAGATGTAGGGATGTTTTGTCTGCCTGGGCTCCTCATATACAATTGCCCCATCTTACTGGTGACCTGTTTCCAAGTTGCTTGCTTGGTACTTTTCAAAATATGCTGAATGGTTGTTTGGAACTTGTCTCTGCTGACTCCACTGGGCTCAGTTTCAAATCTCTTCTAATCCACTAATGAGCCTTTATTAAAGTGGGCAAGAGAAGTTGAATCAGGCTTTGGATACATTGCTCAAATGAAGTAGGTGCAGTGGAAAGATCACAAGAGCTCAGTAATACAGGGGTTCTTAGTCCCCATGCCACCTTCTGTAGTCTCCATAAAGCTAATTTTTAGTAGAGAAAATTCAGAAATACTAAGTTAATATTCAGAAGTCTTTAAATTTTTTGTACTTCAAAATTTTGGTTTTTTTTGATAAGAATTCCACTCACTGCCAATTACTTCATTTCCCCAAAAGCCTGTGAAGATTTAAGTGATTGTATGGGCAACATGAGGCTGATCTGGAGGGATATTAGAGGAGTATGTATACCATAGATCAAACAGTAATTCTGAACCAGTTAGATGGTCTTGACTGTCTTCAGCCTTGAACTCCTTGGCCACTCCACAACCTAGTTGATTCTTCTCAGAGTGCCTCTGTAATACATTGCCTTCATTAGGATAATGACACTGTCAAGGAACAGTGCTTCATAGTTATCACTTCGAGGCCAGATTGAAGTATGAAGCACAAAATTGTCAGTGTTGTTCATTTGTTCTACTGTGAATCAGTCATTAATATTGATGATAGGATTTAACAGTGAACAAAAGAAGGGAAGATTTATAAGTCTACATTTTATTGAAGGAGAAAAAATAAATTAAATGAATTTAAATTAAATTAAAATGATGATCAGTATTGTACATAGGTGCAAAATGGCATGAGGGTGCCAACTGTGAAAAGCCATAGTTTATCACTTCAGATAATGGGGTCAGATATCACTGGGAAGGGGCTATCTGAGCAGAGGGTTACAGAAGGTGAGGGAACAGGTCAGGAAATTTTCTGGGAAAGGAGTAGAATACAAAGGCCTCTAAGCAACCTCTAAGTGGTTAGAACAAGTTAAAAAGAGGCCTTGAAGAAGGAGGGTCTTGAGAGACAGAGGAGAAATGGAAGTCGCAGGTTCACAGACTGTAGACACCAATACTGGTTGCTCCAAGATCTCAGGCTCTGTGTGTGCTTTCAGAGTCCTTTGGATGAATATGTGGAAGAGGATGTAAGGCCTTTTGATCTATTCTGACAGGTGATTTGGAGAACATCAAAGCAAGCAATGAACTTTGGGGGCACTGATTGATGCTGGGGGACCTAGTGTTAAAAATTGGTGTTCTGAGTATATTTAATAAGCAGGGAACTTACAGTCTCCAGTTCTGTTTTCTAGCAGAAATGTTTCCACTAACTGATGGAGGGGTCATGCTGTGGTTAGTGTTTATTCACAAGGGAACTCACGGTGAACATATCTGAGCCAAGTTTTCATTCCCTGACCTAGGAATCTTAATTCCTGATTTCTTGTTCTATTTCTCCAGTGGCAGAGGGCCTGCCTCTGATCACCCCAGCTCCCAGTAAGCTCTCATCCTCTCTTCAGTCCCAGCCCTGTCTGCCCACTCACAGTAAGGCACTTGTGAAAGAGAGGATGATGGAGACAATGTCGTCACTAGAGTGTTTTCTGAGGCTCGAGATTGCAGCCTATAACATTTGGTTCTTCATAAAGCAGCTAAAATTGGGTATGAGAACTATTTTGAGATTTTAAAAGGTTATTTGAAGTTTTGCTACCAGAGGATTATGTAATATTCTCGAATGCATGCTGTGTAGCCCAGGATGCGTGGCCATGCCTGTGGTTTGGGGACTGAGGTATAGCTGTGTACATGTGGGTACATCCCATTTAGGTTTCACTTTACATTTGCTATTTGATTTGGTGTCTGCAAAACGAAGGCTGTATGCTTTTATAAGTCTTAGAAAGGCTTACCCCCAAGCTTGCTTGATCTCTAAAATATGTTTGCAACTTCAAAAAACCCACAAGTTATTTACCAAAAAAAGCAAGGAAATTGAGGTCACTGAGTTAATTTATTACATAATTTTGAACTTCCTTTCTGAGTCTTGACATCTCCCAGAAAGCTATAGTGGCAAGATTCTGAAAGCAGATTTGATCATGGGAAGGAAGAGGTGTAAGGGGTGAAAGTGAATAACAGTTGTGTCTCTTTTCTTGCTTTTGATGTTAAATATTAGGAATCAAAGATGAAGCAGTGGTTAGAAGATAAAGAGTAACTCTCCCTTCCTGCCCTACTGTGTTTATGAGCAGTTGAATAGTAGCTGGGGAGAAAATGTCACTTTGTGCAATGTTGGTATTTAAGGTATGAGAAAAGTTTTGACCTAGAACAATAGAGTGAACATTTGTGAAAGGAAAATTCCACAACACTATGGGAAATAAATCTTGGAAATGTTAACTGTTGTCTTCTTCTTCCAAGACATTTTAAGGATCACTTGGAACAATTTCCTCCAAGGTATGTCAATAGTAACTAAGAGATACCTTCAATATAATTTGAAAAAAGAAAAAAATGATAAAATGCATAATAGAAAGTAATAGTTTAGATCAAAATCAAAAGATAAGGAAGGAGGAAAAGACATCCATCTAGTTTGGAAAAATTATAACTCATTTATGTTAAGTGAAGTAGAGCATGATACATCATTGTTTGGACAGTTAAGAATGCCAGAGCTTTAAACAGCTAATTGCTCATGATGGGGGTGAACCTTTCCTTGGTTCTGAGACACCCTCTCTTCCAAACATTCTTTTGTTCTTTCTTTAAGGAGTTAGGAAATGAGCCCATGCTGGCTGCTACTGGAGCCATATCTTAGATGGTCCCATGTTACAAAGGAAGTGGCTATAGACTCAAGAGAATCTCTTAGCGGGGGACCCATAGAATTTGCATTGAGCTCTGGAACACAGAGATACCAGATGCTTCCATGACATCAGCAGGGTCTAACGATGAAACTCAGAAAGAAAGCAGATTGAGTTACAGTTAATGGGTGGAGACTGGGAAGAAGAGTGCCACTTGTATGTATTTATAATTGCTGTTATAGTGTTCTAAAAATGGTGGATACAAGCATATCATGAGAGTTTCTTTCTTCATTTATGACTTTCTTTGCCCTTGCTTCCCTAAGTGATTGGCAGAAACAAATAAACAAACAACAACAATAGAGCCCCACAAACCCAGGGTAAAATGAATATACACACTAGACTGATAGATTGGTAGGAACATAGTGGAATGTATATATCTCTTCATAGGTAGGGTTTGCAGTTCGAGAGGTGACTCAGGTTCAGTTTGGTGTTGGAAGAGAGAGAGATTGGAGCCCTCTTTTAGAGGAGAAGAATGGGGGGTGGGGGACCTACAAGTTGAAGCCCAGAGAGAAAGCTAAATGGGAAAGGCCGATCTCCTGGACTCCCCAACACTTTAGACCACTCCAGATGCCAGCAGCTTTCTTCAGTCTTTAGACAGAAGGGAAATAGAGTGGCAATGGACTGACAGATGGGACCTCTAGAAGTGGTTTTTGTTAAGTCAGATGTTTCAGAGGCTTGGGTTAATGAGTAGGCATTATCTCACATTCATTTATGATCTGTGTATATTTTGTTTTATATCCACAGTGATCTCTGCAATGAGTTGAGAAAAAATGCCCAATACCTGTTAAGGGCTTAACACAATCCAGGAGGATCAGAGAGTGGTAAATCACACCTTTAATCCCAGCACTGGGAAAGACCAAGAGGGGTGACCTACTCCCAACTGAGCACAATGACCTATGCCTTTAATCTCAGCAGATCTGGGTTTGAAGCCAACTTGGTTTACTGAGGGAGTTTCAGGCTCCCAGGCAGGCAGTGGTGGTGTATTGCCTTTAATCCCATAACTCCAGAGACAGAGATCTTTCTGTGTTTCTGTGAGTTCAAGGCTAACTACCAAATAGTAGTAGTCCATACCTTTAATCTTAACCTGGATGTCATGTTGGGTGAAGAAGATATTTAAGGCAGGCATAGGAAGACAGATTAGGCATTAGATGTTAGGTGGAGTGAGGCCAAGGAAGCTGGAAGATAGCTGGGTGAGATTTGACTGTGTGATCTGTTTCCTAAATCTGATATTTCAACCTTTCCTGATATCTGGCTCTGAGTTTCTTTTAATACAACCAGAATTCATGAAGCAATTATAATCTCCAAACAATAGGCCATTTATTTGCCTTTTACCTGAACATTGTTTAGAATTAAATTTCTATTTAAAATGAGCAATAGTAAGAGGTGATTTGGTATACATTTAAAACAAGGACTATGTACATTGACCACTCATCCCATTGAAATAAAGTCCTTAGTCTTTCACAGGAGGGTGGTGAGATACCAGCTATGGTTTTCTTCATGTCTATATTGTGGATTTGTCTGAGATTCTTGAATGTGAGCACTGCTGGCTTCTAGAGTTTTCAAGCAGCACTAATGGACTCAGGGGTTATTAGCAATAAAACATAAAAAGTAAAAATAAGACATAAAGTTGGGAGGGGGATGGTGTGAAGATCACCAGGAGTTCGATGGAGATAGCAGAGGGTGGATATGATCAATACACATTATAGAACTAACTATATGAGGCTTTCAGAGAAAAAAAAGAATCTACTCAATAAAAAGGATTTTTGGAAAATACCTGTATTTTCTCCTTTCTTATTTTTTTTCCCCTCTGTAGAAATTCCATTAAGAAAGATATTGGGAGCAGTGGGTGCTGAGGTGATGGTTCAGTGGTTAAGAGTGCTTGAAGCAAAAGCATAAAGGTCTGAGTTCCTAATCTCAGTACTCATGTCAAAACTGGGCATGGTCACATCAATTCATAACTCAGTGGACAAAGCATACCAGAGAGTGATAGAAGAGTATGCCCAGAGTTTTCTGATTTCTCTGCATATGCACAGCCTGATCTCACACACACACACACACACACAGACATACAAAGAAGAATATTGATTTTTCAGTATGATATTCAATATATAAATGTTATGTATATTCTTTTCTTGTCTTGGGGCTGTAGTCAAATGTTTTCTATGCTCTGTTTTGGGAATCTTAGGGAATCTGTGAATGAGAATGACATCCAGAGGCTTTTATGTTTGGAAGTTTGGTCCCCAGTTACTAGAATTGTTTGGTAAGGATTAGGAGGTGTGGCTTTGTGGAAGGAGGCTTGGCTTTGTTGGAGGAGGTGTGTCACTGTAGGTGTCCTTTAAGGTTTTAAAAGCCCATGCCAAGATGGAAGAGTGGGGAGTGGAAAAGGGGGAAGCTAGAATGGGAAGGTGAAGGAATATAGAGAGAAACAGCTTAAATTAAAGGCTATTAGTATGGAAACCTAATACAGTAGAAGCCTGATAAAATACATATGTCATATGTCACACACACACACACACACACACACAGAGAGAGAGAGAGAGAGAGAGAGAGAGAGAGAGAGAGAGAGAGAGAGAGAGAAGTAATCTAAATGAAATCACCAAATAATGAGACAGAGC
This sequence comes from Sigmodon hispidus, assembly GCA_004025045.1. Classification (NCBI taxonomy): domain Eukaryota; kingdom Metazoa; phylum Chordata; class Mammalia; order Rodentia; family Cricetidae; genus Sigmodon; species Sigmodon hispidus. The sequence continues at coordinate 3,389 of PVIH01031017.1, read as the reverse complement.
CCCAACTAGATATCTTTCATCAACAAACAAAGCTTACAATACTGCAAATGGGTCATGTTTGAGTTCTTGGTTAAAGGGGTCTCATAGGAACCCCCAAACAACCCAGGCTATTGCAAAGGCTATTGATGATAAGACTCTATTACTGAAGACAACACCTACACAGTGTACTGAACATAGAGGAATTGAGCTTGTGCCTTCACTCCTATGGACTCAGTATGCATGGTACTAGAAGGTACTTTGTATACCATAAAAGGAGAAAGATAAGCACCAACCCAGCAACAAACCCTTCAGTTTGCAAGAATGACCTGCCTGAAATATTCACTGGTACACTAGATGCCCCTCAACTGAAGAATGGATTAACAAACTCTGGTACATCTACACAATGGAGTACTACTCAGCAGTAAGAAAAAATGATATCCTAAAATTTGCAGGCAAATGGATGGATTTGGAGAATATCTTCTTGAATGAGGTATCACAAACCCAGAAAAATAAGCAGGGGATGTACTCACTCATTAGTGGATTTTAAGCAAAAAGCAAAGCAAACGCAAGCTGCAAATCACAACCACTGGACAGCTTGGGATCTGAAGCACATTGGACTGGCACCTTGGAGTCCATTCCCTCCAGAGGAACACCTGACCCAGTCTTGATATTAGGGTGAGGCAATTGGACTTGCCTGGAATAGATGCTGAACTAAGCTACCTTGGGACTTTGGGACATCCTGCCCTGGCTGGGGAGGAGATAAGGAGATGGGGAAAAGAGAGAATGACTGGGGGGGGGGAAAAGGAGTTTGAACAAGGGGATACATGGATAAAAAAATGAGACTTTATTGAAAAACAAGCAAGCAAACAAACAAACAAACAAATAAGTAAATAAATTTCACTGGTACAATAGGGCCACAAAGTTTGTGGAAAAACCAACTAGTATATGATTTGAGTTAAGGCCTAGTGCATGAGATTGAACCCATATCTGACATTGCTTGAGTGACCAAGAACCTGAGACTAAGTTGTCCAGGGACCTAGAGGAAAACCAAACTCTATTGTTATGTTAAAGAAACAATCATAAAAATGCCTCCTGGAAACATTCTGCTATATTTGTAGATCAGTTCCTTGTTCAGAGAAGCTTCCTTTTGCAGCAGATGGAAACAAATAGAGAGACCCACAACCTGACAATATACACAAAGTAAGAGATCTTGGAACACTCAGCTCTTAACTCATGTATCCATCAAATCTTTCTCCTTAGTGCTCAAAGAACTTTGCAGAAAAAAAGGGAGAAAAGGGTACAAGAGCCAGGGGGATGGAGGACTCGAGGGGATCATGCCCTTCTAGATACAATAGGGCTGGTGCACATTTGAAGTCACAACATTCACAGGACGTGCAAAGACCTACATTAGATGGGGTCTTAGAGCTCAAAGGAGAAGTGAAGACATGCCTGGATCCTTTCCAGAAGCTATCTCCAATTGATAACATTTGCAAATGAAAATTTAGTTTTCTCCAAGGGAATCTCATTGAGGAAAGTAAATCAATATTAACGATAGGCCCCATGTCAAGCAGTAAATGGCCAACACACAGTGAACTCAACAGCATCTTTGAAGGTTTGATGTCTCATAATATTAAGTCAGAATTCTTTTTTCATTTTGCAGGCCCTTAGGGTATATATTATAGCTTCTGGTATTCTATATTTTTATGGGATTCCTGTGTGTGTGTGTGTGTGTGTGTGTGTGTGTGTGTGTGTGTGTGTGAACATGTGTTTATCTGTTTACATATGAATTTCATGTGCTTCTTTGTTTGTGATCCCTTTTCTTGTTTGGTTGTCTTATCATATCAGATTTGTTTGTTTTTGATTTATCTTATAGTGTTTTATCCTATTATTATTCATTAGATGCCTGTTTATTTTCTAACAAGAGACAGGAAGACTGTAGATTTGGATGGGAGGGAGGTAAGGAGGAACTGCAAGGGATAGAGGAAGATAAAGTAGTACTCAGAGTATATTGTGTGAAAGTTTATTTTCAATAAAAAACAGAATGGGAAAAGATTTTCACCAACCCTACAAGTGACAGAGGATTGATCTCTAAAATATCCACAGAACTTAAGAAACTAGAGTACAAAACCCTGAATAACCCAATCAATAAATGGGAATCAATCTCCCCAAGGATCCAGCAACACCACTTCTGGGCATATACCCTAAAGACACACAGTCACACACCCCAAAAGCATTTGCTCAACTATGTTCATAGCAGCATTATTGGACTTTAAGCAAAAACATTCTTATTTCATTAAAAGATGATGGGTGAATAAAGTGATTTAAAACACACACACACACACACACACACACACACACACACACACACACACACAAAACCTTCTGGTTTGACTGGAGAAGGGTTGCTTAGCAGAAATTTGTGGTAGCCATAGTACATCTGCGGGCTTTAGCTGTGACCTGCTGTGCTTTCTTCATCTGTAGCTGAGGCTAACCTGGCTTAAGGAGCTTTAGATTTCATTTTTTATGTTTCATATATTTTAGAGAAAAGAGAAATTTTATTACTGTATGGTTTTTTATAACTACCTGAATGTTTTGCTTTTTTATATTAAGTTTGATATTGATCTTCAAAAAACAATAAAAAATTAAAAATAGAAATATTCAATATACATGGATTTTGAGTGTTATAAGTAGAGGCATTACTTAAATAATCACTAGTATCTAATGTCAGATATGAAAAAAATCAATTATTTTGAAGTTGGAGTGAATTTTCCAGCATGGGGTTTTACTCATCTGTGTCCTAAGATACAAGAGAGTATGTTTCTTTTCTTGTTATTTCTTTTTTATTCTTTGAACTCAAAATAAAAACTATTCCTGTTCTCAAATTTTAGATCTAAAAAAAAAAAATCCCACAAGAGGCAAACTGTTTTTCTTTCTGGCTGTGGGTGAGGATGCAAAGTTCTCAGTGACTGCTCCAGCTTGATGCCTGTCTGCTTCTCACCATGATGATCATGGACTAACCCCCTAAAATTGTGAGCAAACACCCAGGTAGCTGCTTTTTTTCCATAAGAGTTGACTTGGTTATGGTGTCTCTTCACAGCAATAGAACAGAAACAAAGGCAGGATCATTAACCAATCTTTGCCTATTGCCAAACTCACCCAATGAGATCTCATTTTAGATTCAATATTATATTTTTAAATTCAAATAATGTAATTTTAAGACTTAGGATGATTACACTTTACACATGTGAGGTCTTGAAATTCTTCATATTTCTATAACTTTCATTTTTTTCTAGTTTCTTTAACATGTTAATTACATCATTGTATCAAAATGTAGTATGTCTTGTTTTCTTTTGGTTACTGGCCTCCCTTCTTCCCTCCCTCCCTCCCTCCCTCCCTCCCTCCCTCCCTCC
>PVIH01031016.1:0-11379 GCA_004025045.1 Sigmodon hispidus | reverse complement strand
AAAAAAAAAAAAAAAAAAAAAAAAAAAAAAAAAAAAAAAAAAAAAAAAAAAAAAAAAAAAAAAAAAAAAAAAAAAAAAAAAAAAAAAAAAAAAAAAAAAAAAAAAAAAAAAAAAAAAAAAAAAAAAATTTCAAGAGAAACCATAAAGCAAATATTTTGGCAAACTTCTACAAATGATCAAAGACCAAAGTTAAAAATATGAATAAGTGACATTGTAATTGAAGGTCTTATAGACACAGAGGCAGATGTAACAATAGTTGCACTAGAATCTTGGCACCCAATTGGCCTCATTAGGAAGTAAATGTTTAGCTTTCAGGGCTAACACATAGCTATGTGGCTAACATAGCAATGAATTTATTGATTTATTTCAGCAATGGAATACTCATACTAACATTCCTCCAATCTCAGAAACAAACCATAAACTAAAGTATGTTTCTGTGAAAAATATTAAAAGGTATAAAGAAGAGTCACCAAACATTCAGGTTGTATATAAACAGGGAACCACAGCTGCTGATCTTTCTTTTTAAAAAAAAAAAATTTATTTTTATTTATTATTTCTTTATTTATTTGCCTTGGTGTTTGCCTGGAACTGGAACTACAGACAGTTGTTAGCTGCCATGTGGGTGCTGGGAATTGAACCCGGGTCCTCTGGAAGAGCAGATGGTGCTCTTAACCGCTGAGCCATCTCTCCAGCCCCGCTGCTGATCTTTCAAAGGTACCTATCTTTAAAATAGTTAACTGACAAACCTGTCTAGGTAGAACAATGATTTTTGACATCATAAAGATTATAAGCCTCCGAACAGTTGATACAGGAGCAGCTAAATACTCAACATATTGTGTAATCAATCAGTCCTTGGAATTCTCCTGTATTTGTTATTAAAAAGAAATCTGAAAAATAGAGAATGATAACAGATCTAAGAGCTATTAATAAGGTGATTCCGCCAATGGGCTCTTTACAACCTAGAATTCCCTAGCCTTTTCTATTACCTAAAGGATAGCCTATTATAGTGATTTATTTAAAAGACTGTTTCTTTACTATACCTTTGCAAAAACAGAATAGAGAAAAATTTGCCTTCACAGTGCCTACTTATAATAATTCTCAGTCCATTAAAAGATATCAGGGAAAAGCTCTTTCACAAGGGATGTTAAACAGCCTACCTTGTGCCAATATTTTGTATAATAGCTATTGAAAATAATTCATAATCTGTTTCCTCAACTTATAATTTGTCATTATATGGATAATATTTTGATCACTAATTCAAATGTAGATACCTTAGAGGAAATGTTTGAAAAAAATAAAATTTTGCCTTGTTGTGAATTACAAATTGCTCCTGAAAAAATACAAAGAGGAGATTCTATTAATCACCTAGGATATAAAATAGGTTTACAAAGTGGCTGCTCCCCTGCTTCTCGGATCTTTCATGTTTTTACCCCATATCTGACTCCTGATTTTTCTTTTGATAAGATTAATTAGAATAGGGGCTGGAGAAATGGCTCAGAGGTTAAGAGCACTGGCTGTTCTTCCAGAGGACCTGAGTTCGGTTCCCAACATTCACATGGTGGCTCACAACCATCTATGATGACATCTGGTGCCTTCTTCTGACACGCGGGCATGGTGAAGGCAGAATGTCGTATACATAATAAATAAAATCTTTTTAAAAAAGGTTAATTAGAATAGGCTTCAGGCACCTGAAAGAAGTTGCTGAAGCAGAGGCCATGAAGGAGCACTGCTTAGTGGTTTGCTCACCATGGCTTGCTACCTTACTTTCTTATACCACCCAGCACCACCCACCCATAACAGTCTACTAAAGGCTATACATACATTTTACTAAAGTCACCACCTTTAGTGGGCTGAGCCCTCCCATATCAGTCAGTAAATCCAGAGATGGCCTCACAGTTTTGCCTATAGACCAGTATGATGGAGGCATTTTCTCAACCTAGGGTCTCTCTTTGCAAATGACCCTAGCTTAGGTCAACTTAAGAGAAAAATAATAAGCTATGCAGCACAGCTGGATTTAGTGTGAGTTGGGAGGAAGAGTTCACTTGGCTCAGGGTTTCTGAGGGCTCAGCCTGTGGTGGCTGTGCTTGGGCAGAGCAACATGGCAGAAGGAGCATGTGGCAGACAAGGTTCTTTACTTCACGGTGGACAGGAAGCAGAGCTTGAAAAAAGGACTAGGGACCAAGTATAAACTTTCAAAGTATACCCCTAGTGATCTTCCTCCAGTTTGGTCTTTCTTTCTTATCCTCTTCTTAAAGTTTACAGAACTTCCCACAATAATGCCCCAAGATGGAGAACAAGTATTCAACACAGACATCCAAACCATGAAACATGAGAGCACATGGCCCTCTGACTTAAAGAAGCCAGCGCGGGGCTGGAGAGATGGCTCAGCGGTTAAGAGCACCGTCTGCTCTTCCAGAGGACCCGGGTTCGATTCCCAGCACCCACATGGCAGCTAACAACTGTCTGTAGTTCCAGTTCCAGGCAAACACCAAGGCAAATAAATAAATAAATAAATAAAGTTTTAAAAAAAAAAAAAAAAAAAAAAAAAAAAAAAAAAAAAAAAAAAAAGAAGCCAGCGCAGCAAGCCAGGAGAGAGCTCTGGGGAAGGGCAGAATGCAGTGAGAGAGCACTTGTCTAGCATTCAAGAGGCCCTGGATTTTATCTCCAGCATAAACATATAGAGAGTGGGGAAGGGGGGGAGGGAGAGGAGAGGAGGAGAGAAAGAGAGAGATTATCTCCCTTCTCCACTGAGGTCTGTAGTAGCACAAATTTGGGTTGTAAGAAAAGAAGACACTGAGCCAAATATGGGGAAGACTGAAATATCAGAGAGGAAGCACCACAGTCAATTCTCACCAAACTGTCTTGCAGCTTTCTCGGCCTCACTCCTGGTCTCTTCTGTCAGTTGCTTCTGCTTTTTCTGAGTTTCTACAGCCCAAGTTAGAATTAAAGGCATGTAGCCTTAAACTCACAGAAACAGAAAAAGTTCTGTCTCTGGAGTTAGGAGATTAAGGGTGTAGGCCACCACTCCCGGCTTTCCCTGTGCTGGGATTAAAGGTGTGTGTGTGACTGACTCAGCTGTTTATCCTTGTATTCAAGGATTTCCTGAGCTGTCTACCTAGAATTTGACTGTGTGGTCTCTCTGATATCCCAGGATTTATTAAATATCTGCAAATATCCACAGAGGTCCCTATAAATGAGATGTGATGCTGATTTCTGCTTGTTTTCTCTTTTTTATTTTTTATTTATGTTAGGGGAATGTGCTCATATGTAGGTCAGAGGGCAACCTGTGGAAGTTGGCTCTTTCTATCTGCTTTGTGGGTGCCAGGAATCAAACTCAGGGCTGAAGGAGGAGGAGAATGCCAAGACTTTGGCTGTAGTTTGATTCTGGAAAGTCCCCTACAGGCTCATAGTGACAGTGACAGGCTTTCTAGCCCAAGATGGCCCAAAGCTCAGTATGTAGCAGAGGATAACCTTCAACTTTGGATCCTTTTGCCTCCACCTCCCAAATGCTGAGGTAGCAGCATGTGCCACCTAGTTTATACTGTGCTGGAAATTCAGTCCAGGGCCACAAGCACCCTAGACACCCATCCTAGGCAAGCACTCTGCTGGTGGTGCTGCATCTCTGGCCTGAATCATCTTGTCACTGTACTTCTGAGACAAGATCTCTTGTAGCTCAGGCTGGCCTCAAACTCCCTCTACCAGAGAATGACCTTGAACTTCTGGTCCTCCAGTCTCCATCCCATACTTCCCAAGCACCAAGATTACAGGTATGTACTTCCATATCTATGTGGTGTTGAGGATTAAGGCCAGGGCTTTGTGCAAACCCAACTGAGCTAAATTAACAGTCCCAAGCTTGTGGGGTATTTTTTGTTTTTTTTTTTTTTAATTTTTTTGATTTATTTATTTATTATGCATACAGTTTTACAGAAGAGGGCGCCAGACCTCATCATAGATGGTTGTGAGCCACCATGTGGTTTTGCTGGAAATTGAACTCAGGACCTCTGGAAGAACAGTCAGTGCTCTTAACCTCTGAGCCATCTCTCCAGCCCCCCAAGCTTGTGTTTTGAATGCTTGTCCATTAGTGGCATGATTTTGGCAGAAAATTAAAATAATGCAAAAACAGAAAAATATATTTTTTCTCATATGTGGATTCTAAGTTTTAATTTACATATATGTAATATAATTTACAAATATATTTACATATATTACATGCATATGTATATACTTGGGCGTGTGTGTATGTGTGTGTGTGTGTGTGTCATAAAACTAGAAAGCCAGACATGAGAAGAGGAAAACTTTTTTGTATAGCTTTAGAGCCTGTCCTGGAACTCACTCTCTAGACCAGGCTGGCCTCAAATTCACAGAGATCCACCTGCCTCTGCATTCTGAGTGCTGAAATTAAAATGTGTGCACCACCACCACAAAATAAAACATTTTTAAAGTTAGCATCATTTCATTTACCTAGAGAGTTCTAGAACTCCAGCATAAGATGACACAGAGCCCAGTAGAGCTTTAGTTGTGAGGCCCAGTGCTGTGAAGATAAATTAGGTATTAAATATAAAAGCATTGGGCCAGAGAGATAGGTAAGTGGTTAAGAGCACTGGCTGCTCTTCCAAAGGTCCTGAGTTCAATTCCCAGCACCGACATGGTAGTTCACAACTGTTTATAACTATAGTCCCATGGGATTCAATGCCTTCTTTTGGTATGCAGATATACATGCAGACAAAACACCTATGAACATGAAATGCATTAAGTAAATAAATAACTAAAGCAAAAGTATTGACACGTAACAAGCTCTCAGAAGGTGCTTCTGTTTTCTAGCTTAAACATGGCATGTGTGGATTTATCATTGTGCTATGAAAAGATAGCAGAAGGTACAGGAAATGTCTCAGCAGCCAGTGCCTCTGGGCTCCCAGCTTTCCCTTGGGGAAGTACTCACACTTGAATATTCTCTGCTACCATAACAAATTGCCTGAATCTTGGCAATGTATAAAAAAATAGGTTTCCATAGGTCAAAATTCTGGAGGTACAAAAGCATAGTGCCAGCTTCTCTCAGCTTCTGGGAAAGACCACATACGGTCCCACGCATGGAAGGAAAGTGGGAAGTGAGGACGCCGGAAGTGAGGACGCCGGAAGTGAGGACGCCGGAAGTGAGGACGCTGCAAATCAACCCACAGCTCTGCTGCCCAGTGTGAGGTAGAAATCAAGAGAAGGCAAACCTTGTCTGTGAAGGTTTCCTGGGCTTTGTGCTGGAGCCCAAGGGACAGTCCATAGGACAGAGCTCCTGGTCTGGTTTGCTCCTCCAGGGTGAAGAAACTTATAGTCTGAGGCACTCAGTATCACCATCCAAGATGGAATTGCAACCTGGCATTCTGCACAGAGTGGAAGCAGGTGATATAAATGGGGCCATCCTAGAGTAACATCCTGCAAAGCCTTGCTCCTTGTTAAAGAATGCAACAGAGTTGGTAATTCAGCCTTTCTTTGCCCCATCTCAAGGCAGATGTGTGCAAAAACAGCATGTTGTATGGCAAAAGAAGCAAGAGGCCTGGAAGGCTTGGAGGTTAGAGTGCTTGCTGGGCAAATGTGAGGACCACGTTCAAATCTACAGAAACTACAGAAATGCTGATGGCCATGGCAGACTGCTGACAAACTCTGGCTCTGAGGTCAGCAAGAGACCCTGCCTCCATGCATAAAGTGAAAAAGCAAAGAAGACAGTCAACATCAACTTCTGTCTTCCACAAATGCTTGCACACACACACACACACACACACACACACACTCACACAGACACTCACACACACACACACTCACACACACACACACCCACTCACACACACACACACACACACACACACACTGTTGGGTTTTGTTTTTTGTTGTTTTTTTTTTTAATCCAAGAAAGTAGTCAGGTGTGGTGGAACATGCCTTTAATCCCAGCAGAGACCGGCAGATCTCTGGGTTCAAGGAAAACCCCATCTTGGAGGGAATCCAAAAAAGTATGAACAGGAAGGCAGAAAGGGCCTGTTCTGGGGACCTCAGAAAAACCCTCTATTTACTACCAGCAGCAGGGCCCACAGGGTGACAGTGTCAAGCCCTTCCTCTCGGTGAGAAACAGATTTCCTCACTGTCCAAACAGTAACATTGTAAAGACTCGGGGGAAGAGCTAAGAGTTGTCTTTCTTCCCTCACCCTCTCTTGTTCAGGAAGAGTTTAAATGTTAGTTCAACCAGGAAATGTATTTAGATTCAATGTCTACACTTAGAGCTGACTAGTCAGAGTGTGCTGTGGGTGTGAGCCCAGGTAACCAGCAGTCACAGGACTATTTAGAAACTTGTTAGAAGCTTCCATCTTTGCTGGGCATGCTGCTGTACACCTGAAACCCCAACATTCCAAAGGCTGAGGGAGAGAATCAAGAATATGAAGCTAACCTGAGCCACATAGTGAATTCTAGGCTGGCCTGGGCTACACAGAAAGAACCTGTCTCCAAAGAGAAATAGAAAGAGGCCATCTTTTTTTTAAACATGTATGAGTGTTTTTCCTGCATGTATGTCTGTGTACCCCAGAGGCCAGGCAAGGCCATTAGATTCATTATGATTTGAGTGTTCTGAGCCACACTGTCGGTGCTGGGAACCGAGTCTCGATGTTCTGCAAGAGTAACAAGTGTTCTTAACCACTGAGCCATATCTCCAGCTTCAAGAAGCCTTCTTTGACCTCCCCCAGATCTACTACCTCAGTAACACAGCAATGTTTTATCAAGCAACTGTTTTGGGCAAATTTTTTTTTTTCTGTGACAGAGTCCTGCCAGCTTTCAACTTTCCATCCTCCTGCCTCAGCCTCCTGAGCGTGGGGTCACAGCCATGCACCAGCAGTCTGTAAGGATTGGTGGGGCCTTTGACAAGGCAGATAGATATGAGCACTAACTGAAAACCTGTCAGGTAAGGGGGAATCTGCAGCCGAGTCCTTCAGGAGTGGGTTGTGAGGCTGAAGGGACCGCTGTTCCACAGACTTCCTAAGATCCTCACTAAATCCCACCCTCTCCCCAGCCTTCCTAAATCTCAGCTTCCTCTCCGGGAACTCTTGGCCCAAACTCAGATTTCCTCACTGAAATCTTTCTTTGCAGACTCTAACCCTCAGCATCCGTCCGCCATCCATTCCAACCTGTGCACTTCTCTGAACTCTATGAGAAAACACCCCCCTCCTTAACTAGCCCTCAACCTAGTCTTCAGCCCTAGAAACCCACCCAACCCACTCCAGGCCTGACAAAAGTGACTGCCACCGCCTTGGGGACAGGCCTCCTCCTCCCCATCCGAGCTCAGACCTGCTCGCTCTCTGGCCCCGCGAGCAGCAGCGGCTGAGCGTTCTTGCCCTTGTCATGCCAGCACACGTCAAAGAAGGGGTACACCGGCCCGGGCAGGCGCTCGTGGAAGGAGAAGAGGGGAGCAAGCGCGTCGCCATCGCTCGCATCATAGAAAGCCAGGACACCATCGGCGAAGCTCAGGTAGAGTCCGATGCGCACCGGCCGCCTCTCCGGCGTGCGCAGTGCCCGCGGCTCCTTGGCCTCCACGTGCGCCTCCAGGATCTTGCCATCGCGCAGGCCGAGCAGCCACAGGCCCTGCGAGGGCACCGCTTGCAGCCGGCCACGGCGAGGAGCATCAGCGGCCATCACACCCAGGGCCCAGCGCGGCTTGTCGCCCACCTCCACCTCCCAGTAGTGCTCGCCCTGGGACAGCAGCTGCTGGGCCACCACTGCCACTGCCTTGTCGAACTGGCGCGTGTCTTCCCCCGCTGGCGGTGCCTTCTGCTCCGAGCATTCCACGCGCCGACCACAAGGGGACACGACCAGGCTCGGGTGCGCAGAGCTGGGGTCAAAAGTCAGCTCCTCCATCGCTGCCAAACAGACGATGGTGAGGCTGGCTCCAGCCAGCCCCCAACCATCTGCCCCCAACCAACTTAGATCCTCACACTCCTTCACCCTCCCCACTTCCACCGGCCTTTGCTCAGCTGCACAGCGACACGTGGTGGGCAGGCCTGGGGAATATCAAATGAGGTGTCTCCCGAGGCCTACAAAATGCCCAAGGTCAAGAACAGGCCCCCAGAAGCCCAGTTCTGTCTTAATGTAGTCTCTGGGCCTTAAAAGTTTACTCTTGAATAAACCAGGTTTTCATTCCCACTCCACCGCAAAGGCTGAATAGCTCTCTCTCGCTCTCGCGCTCTCTCTCTCTCTCTCTCTCTCTCTCTCTCTCTCTCTCTCTCTCTCTCTCTCTTTCTCTCTGTGTGTGTGTGGGGGGCACCCAGAAATGTTAGCTCCCAGAAGAGGAGACTGAGCTCTGTGGTTCCAGCCACATGTTCCTAGAGACAGTCTTAGGTGCACTATTGTCCCCAGGGTTCAAGTACTCTGCAAATCTTCAGCACCCAGCCAGCATGAACCATCATCTCTATGGTCAGAGAAGGACAAACTGGCCAAGGGTCACACAGTCAGTGGTGAGACCCTATTATAGCAGCACTCCTGGGGATGGCTGGGGGCTTTCGCTGTCATTTACCCACTGTAAACTCCAGGGCTGCAAGAATGAATCCAGAAAGCAGTCTCTTCTTCCAAGCAGTGGGGCTGGAGGCTGCTCTGTGTGTCTTGGACCTCCCTCCAACCCCACAGTTAACGAAACCCAGAGCCAATCCCTCTCAGTACCTGGCATCAGAGCCCGAAACATCTTCTTCCACACCTGGAATTTGAAGTCATCTGAGATGACAGGCAGCTGGATATCCAGCCTTGCGGGTGGTGGTGACTCTGACAAGATCTTCTGCAGCCTGGGTACAGGAGGGTGGAGGAATGAGGGGCAGGCTTGCTCCAGAGACCAAAGGACACAGGATGTTGGAGAGGGGCTTTCAGGGTCTCCCTGCATCACACCCTGCCTTAAACTCTTCCACTCAGATTTCTATTTGGGAATATGGAAAATCTCTGGAAATGGTTGAAAATGACAACTGTACAACATGTCTGTATATGGCACCATTAAATATAAAATTACTCTCTAAGATGCTTAAGCCTGGCATGGTGGTCCATACCAATATACTAGCGTCTGAGAGGGTAAGCTCACTAGTTCCAGGTCTGCCCACATTGTAAGTTTAAGGACAGCCTGGACTGGCAGCATTATTTCCCCAAATCCTGTCCATTCCTCCAGGATCCAACTCTAATGTCTGTTCTGGGAAGTCTCCTCTGGCTCCCCTTCCCTCCCAGCAGTCCTAAAATGATACCTGTGGCCTGTCCACATCTGTGGTACCAGTATATGAGGTCCCCAGGAGTAAGGACCGAGGCTGTTTCATTTCTGTGTTAACACAGAGTGCACAGAAATGGTTGTGAGCTGAATGAGCTGAAAAGCACATTGTAAGCAGAGACCGTCCCTGGAAGACCAGGGCAAGCAAGTTCAGCAAAAGAGACAGGTTCTCACCTGCTGGTCACCAGGCAGTATTTCTGGAGAAAGAGAAAAGGAGAAGAGATAAAGCAGAGAGGAGGGACTGGAGAGTTCTAATGATACAGCAGACGATGAAGGATGGTCAGTGTGGGCTCAGAAAGACCAGAAAGGTCCACAGAAACCCAAGACTCAGGGCTGGAGAGATGGCTCAGAGGTTAAGGCACTGACTGTTCTTCCAGAGGACCTGAGTTCAATTCCCAGCAACCACATGGTGGCTCACAACCATCTATGATGACATCTGGTGCCCTCTTCTGTACACTGTATACATAATAAATAAATCTTTAAAAAAAAAAAAGAAACTCAGGACTCATAGCCCCTCTTGGATATTAATTTTTATGTGAACAGAAAAAGGAACCCTTCCTCATCCCAGAGATATATATCACCTTTCAGAAGACTGCCCTATAACAGATACACAAGCCTGTATTATGAAATGAATGACGCCACTTAGACACTATGAATTATCTAATCTAAACAAAAGTTCAGAGACCCAGCTCTGATATGAAGTCCCAGCTTATCCCTCCACTGCTATGGGCTTCAGGGTCCCCAGAGGACAATAAGATGGGGTCTGGAACCTGTGTCATGGCTAGGAAACAGGGAGGGGCAGTCCTTCAGTGCTCACCATGAGGAACTCTGTCTGTGGCTTATCAGCCACCTCCTCCAACACCTTGTCCATCTGCCTCAATTGTTCCAGGTAAGAATTCAAGTTTGACAGCTCCCGCCGCAAGGCAACCCCAGCATCACCCCGAACCCTTTCTGCTTCATGGTCCAAAGAATTTTCTAGGGCAGTCAGGAACACCCGCATCTTCCCCAGCTGCTCACCAACAGCTCCCCGGAAATGACGCACCGTCTCCTGAGACGGGGATGAGAAGATTATTGCCTAGGGAGCCTCATCCTGGATCTCCAGACCCTGGGCTCTGCCACCCTTAACCCCCTCACCTCCACCTCCACCAGCTGATGCTCCAGCACAGCCACACTTTTCTCCTTTCGCATGCATGCCTCCTGCAGCTGCAGTTTCTGTTGTGGAAGTTGTGTCTGGAGGACAGGATAAGAGATGCTAGGAATGCCACCACAAAACAGCAGACCCCTTATCTTACCATCTGTGCTTGTTCCCTCATGCCAGACCCTTCTCCAGCCCTCTGCCTTGTCCCCAGTTCATTTGCATACCTGTGGGCCTGGCCATACTTCACTGTAGTACCTTTGCCTGCTATGGTCTATTTTCTTAACTCTCACTTGCCTTATTTTCCCCAACCTCACCCCCAAGCAGTTAACCCAAGCATTGATCCTTGCAAGGATTCCAACACAAGATCGTCCAGACTGGAAAGTTTAGCACACAGCACACAGCAGTGTTGTGGGACTATGCTCTTGTACACTGTAAATATTTATCACTGTAAATATTGGTTTAATAAGATGCTGATTGGCCAGAAGCTAGACAGGAAGTAGAGGTGGAACAGCCAGATAGGAGAACCCTGGGAAGACAAAGAGCAGAGAACAGATGCCAGCCCAACGAAGAGGAAGCAAGCTGAGAACACTTTGCTGAGAAAGAGGTACCAAGCCACGTTGCTAAACATAGATAAGAATCATGGGTTTGTTTAAGAATAAGAGTTACTAAGTAATAAATCTCAGCAATAGGCCAAACAGCCTATAATTAATATAAGCCTTTATGTGATTCTTTAGGACTAAATGGCTGCAGGGCCAGGCAAGACAGAGAAACTCTGACTACACAGCAAGATTCCAGAAATGATTGAAGGGTGTATGAAGAAAGAAATGAAGCTGGGCGTGACCGTGCATGTCTGTAACCCCAGCATTTAGGAGGCTGAGGCAGGAGGATTATAAATTTGAAGTCAGCCTGAACTACAGAATAAATGCCCTGTCTAAGAGGAGAAGTAAAAAAGGAAGAGAAAAGAGAAGAAGAGGAG
>PVIH01031015.1:0-11383 GCA_004025045.1 Sigmodon hispidus | reverse complement strand
CAGCTTTTAGTTCCTGGCATGTTTCTTTCATAGATTTGCTCATCTCTTCCAATTTTTTGTTTGTATTTTCTTCTATTTCTTTAAGGCTTTTTTTCATATCTTCTTTGAGAGCTTCGATGATCATCAAAAAGGAATTTTTGGTGTTGCTTCCTTCTGTTTCCTCTTCATTGCTCAGTTCAGGTCTTGTATTTGTAAGATCTCCACTCTCTTCTGGAGTTACCATGTTACCCTTTGTATTATTATGTAATTTCTTGCACTGACGTTTGCCCATAGCTTCAGTGGTTCACGATTAGATGGGTCCTGGTCAGTTGTGGCACTTGGGTTTGTGTGTCTCCTGTCACCTCTATGGTCAGGGTTTGATTCTGTCTTTCAGAGACCCCTGCAGTTGTTGGTTCGCTCAGTTCGAGGTTGTAGTAGGGAGCCTTGCAGATTCCCTCAGCAGCAGCTGTGGGTGTGGCCAGGTGCAGAGTTCAGCAGCCCCTGCTCCAGAGTGCGCTGGGACGCCACAGAGAGCACAGGTCCTGGTGGCGGAACCCAGATTTGAGTTTTGTGCAGGGTGATAAGTTTGGATCTATGTGCATTGTTCTGCATACTACCATCCAGTTATGCCAACGACATTTGTTGAAGATACTGTCATTTTCCATTGAATATTTTTGGCCTCCTTGTTGAAAATCACTTGTTTATAAGTGTATGGGTTAATATCAGGGTGTTCAATTTAATTCCATTCATTTACAAGTCTGTTTTTGTGACAATACCAGGCTGTTTTTTTATTACTACAGCTCTACAGTATAGTTTGAAGTCAGGGATGGTGATGTCTCCTGAAGTTCTTTTATGGAGCAGGATTATTTTCACAATCCTGGGGTTTCTGTTATTCCACATGAAGTTGAGTATTGCTCTTTCAAGGTTTGGAAAAAAAATTGTGTTGGATTTTGATGAATATTGTATTGAGTCAGTAGATTGCTTTTAGTAAGATTGCCTTTTTACTAAGTTGATCTTACCTACCCGGTAGCATGGAAGGTTTTTACATTTTCTGATGTCTTCTTTAATTTCTTTCTTCAGTGACTTGAAGTTTTCATCATACAGGTCTGCTACTTCTTTGGTTTGAGTAATGCCAAGATATTTAATGTTATTTGCAGCTATTGTAAAGGGTGATATTTCTTTTATTTCTTTCTTGGCCCTTTTATCTTTGGTATATAGGAGGGCTTTTATTTATTTATTTTTGAGTTAATCTTGTATGCAGCCTTAAAGTCAGTGATTATGTAGCCATGCAGTGTGCACCCTTTGATGCCAGGAGAAGTTGGAGAAGTTGCTTATTCTAGACTTTCACCACATTTCTTGCTGGTTTTCATATTCTTATAAAAACAAAAGAGAATATATTTTCTTTTGGAGAATGATCACACTTGTTTGATTTTCTTTTCAAGACATGAACTTTATTCCTGTAAGCATGAATGTTTGTACTTATGTATATATGTATGCATATATAAACACATGTTGCTTTTATTGGCTCAGTTGTTTGGATTTACTCATTAAACTGTCATGTGTAGAAAAGTCTGAAATGTCATGTCTTCTCCAACACTGGACATGACAATGCTTAGCATGTCAATCATGCTTCTTTGGAATACATTGAGCAGATCAGAAATTCATGAAGAAGGGTTCTCCCCATTCTTCCTATTTGCTTTTGTGAATGTCTTTGTCTAATGTGTTCTTATTTTTACTCCAAAATAATAGTAAGGTGAAATAATTTTAAAATAATTTCCAACTCTTCAAGGATATAGTTTTAAGGATATATATTAGCTATTAAAATTGGTCTGTTTGGAAAAATGTCAGGGCATATTAAATTTATAAATGGGTGCATACATTATGATCACAATCAGAAAAAAGCATGAGCCATTTGACACAGTGCACATAATTGTGTTTTTTTTCCATACTAGTTAAGTATTTTTTTCTTTTGTAACAAGGCACTGAAAATAACAGAGTGAAAAAATAGATGGAGGATGACATATTGATTTTCTTTCTATGTATTTGGAAGGTGACACAAAAAGATGTTCATGAGTAAGAGAAGATACTTCACACTGTGGAGGATGCTTCCTATTAAATGGAATGCCCTATCCTCTATAATCTATGAAAAAATTATTTCTTACATAAACTGTATTTCCCCTTTATAATATAAATTTCAAGGCTATAATATCTCATTCAATTTTTCAACTCATTCCTCATATTTATTAGAAGGTCCTAGCCTTCAAAACTTAAGTAATTCTCAATTACTGTTTAAAATAGTTTTGAAAAACTTGAAAAAAATTAATCTAAAAGAAAATTTACAGTGTATATAGAAAGATTTTTATGTGAATAAGTGAGAAATATACATGTGTGTGTATTTTGTCTTAATTATGCCAGAAAATCTATGTGAAATATTCTTAAAGAAGGAGTTCCTTCAGTAATTAACACAATTGAGATTTAGAATTTTTCTCCTCCCTGTGCAGTTACCAAAGAAGCAATTTCTAAACACCTCATATTCTCAGGATTCTGAATATAATTTCTGACAAAACTCAAAGGATAAAACTGTACAGTGACTGAGTGGTTAGTTTTCTAAAAATATGTCCTTTTAATGTACTTTTTGTGTATAAATATTTTGCTCATATGTATATATTTGCAATGCACGTGAACTTAGTTAGTGTTCATGGATGTCTGTAAGGGTGCCAGGTCACCTAGCATGGTTGTTATTTCTTTAGCTGGTGCTGTCAACTCAACTGGTCCTCTGCAAATGCAACAAGTGTTCTTGAATACTTTGCTACCACACCATCCCCTGGGTAACTATTTTTTAAAAATTATCCTTTTTTCATGAATAAATGTGATTAAGAAGATTTTCAACTTTATTGTGTTTTGAGGATTATGCATATGATTTTTTTTAATTTTCAAACTATATAAATAAAAATTAAATTTTCCTATCATTAAGATTCAACAAAGCAAGTTCAAACAACTCTCTGCTACTCCTTATAGAATTATTACTACTATTGTATTTATTTTGTAACTTTTCTGTCATTATATAAAAAGGTAAATTCTATACCTTTGGGATGCATGTGTATGCACCCTTGGATTTACATATAGCAAAGCTCACTGTGGCCAGCTTTATGACTGCTCATACTTAAAGAACATATCCAACAAATGTCAATATAAATTGTTTTGCTTAGATACAATGGATTTCTCTATAGCATGAGAGCCAACAGAGTGTCACACACAACATGCATAAATCATTTCAAAACACTTGACCTGACAATTTAATGCACATAGACCTATGACCTCTGGATTCTCTGATACTCCTTAATATTTGGACATTTTTGAATAAAAATGTAATAATAATCACTAAATGTATCACTGATGAGAACTGTTTTATTTATAAATATTAAGGAGAGAGAAGACCCATGGACATGTGGAAGAGTCCAGAGCAATAAGAGAAAGTAGTACATCAGACATGACCAGTGGACCTAATTTGGCGTTAAAAGGAGTTGGGGGTTGAAGAGAAGAAGATAGAATTGGAAGAGAGTGTCAAGGCAACAAAGAGAAAAACAACTTAGGAAAGGGAGAACAAGAAAACAAGCACAAATCCAACAGTACAAGGCAAAAATGTTTTGCTTTATATGCAAGAGAAGCTAAGGGAAAGGAATCTTTGGAGGAGGAGATTTAGACAGGATTTTTTTTTGGATGTGTGGTAACAAATGCTAAGAGGTGCCTTGTGTCTGTAGGAGGTACTTGCAATGCTTTGAGATTCTGGCAGCTAGCATTTATGTAGACACTTTAATTAGTGCCTCAGCATTTGTTCTGGGATTTTTTTGGACCAGACAGCTTTGAGAATAGTAGAATGTCTAGAATAGTAGCTAATACAAGAAGAGCTTCTAGGCCAATGCCATACCACTTGCTTAGATATTCCTTCTGAGAAATCACTTTTTCCTCTACATATTTCCTTGCCTGACCAATTGTTCTCCAGTGACTATCAGAAAAGTTTCTACTCATACTCCTAATTGCTCCCTTGGAGTTGTTCATGTAGTTTGCTTCTCTCTCTCTCTCTCTCTCTCTCTCTCTCTCTCTCTCTCTCTCTAAAAGTTACTTCAGACCGTTGGGGAAATGCTGTCATTATGGGATCACAGTTGAGTTGAAAATCACGAATCTGCTGGCATAAAATCTCCAGGAGATGATAAGCTTTTATAGGAGGGAGCATGTCTCATCACAGTTATAGCAAGGTCTTACTTCTCATGACAAGATGCACCATCCTGCTGCCATCCAGCACTGAGGTGAGTGACCAGAACAATAGAAACTAGAAAGTACTACCTGGAGAATCCATGCACATCTGGAATACATTTTACTTTCTTCTCAAGTTGTACATAAAATCTTCATGTAAAACTTTTTTATCATAGTTATACTTAAAAACTACATTAAGAATTCTTTAACCAGCTCTGCAGAAAGGAAAAAGGCATAAGGAGAGGAAGTCAGTGGAAAAGAAACCAACAAAGATGATTTTTAGAATAGATAGGTTATAGAAAAGGGACTCTGGTATTGGTTTTGAAAGTGGGAACATGAATGGCCTTTGGATGAAATTAGAGCTATTTTCAATTCACAGAAAAGTAGACAGTCTCCAATTCTTCTATGATGAGTAAACTCTGTTTCTTCCATAGCTGTTACCAAGCCTCTCTTATACTGATATCACATCCTTTTCATTCTTCTATATTTACAAGTCAGCTTCTCTCTCTGTTTTAGCCTCCATCATTATCTTTCTCACACTTTCCTTATGCAGAACTCTTTCCAGTCTAAGGTTTTTTGTTTTGGTTTAATTTTCTTTCAACATATGTTTACCCTGGCTGTCTTGAACAAGGTTGGCCTTGAATTGTCATTATTAATAGTATATAAAATCATAATCTTTAATTCAAAATTTTGTTTGATTTTAACTTTAATTAGCATATAGTGTTAGATTTAATTTTGAATTTTGTTAACCAAATTAATTTTTGATTTTGTTCTTGTTCTTTGCTCCTCTGACACCCTCTCATTCCTCTCCATGTGCTTAATAATTATTCTCACTTAAATATTTCCTATTAAATTCAATATTTCCTATTCAACAATGAGAGTCCTATTACTCTCATTGTTATTCGCAAGTACCTATTTTTTCCTAATATTTTGTTTTTTCTGGTTCTATAGCTTATAACCAATTTAGCTTGATAGTTAAATGCTTAGGGAGATTGTGATCAATTCTCTGTTTGAAAAAAACAATACAAAACAAAACATGTGAATCCCCCAAATCTATGTCACTTTGCTGAATTCTTTGCAGGTTCATGTAGTTCCAGGAAATTTTATGATTTAATTTTTACTTGCAGACAAAATTTTACTGTGTGTTTTATTATCTGCAGATGTATAACAAAGATGGACATAACTTTCTTTTTTTACCTGTTTCAACTTACTTTATTATTATGAAAGATAAAGTAACTGAATCATAGGTTCACATTAACACACAAACTCACAGAAATCATCTTTCTAAATTATTATTTTCTGGAATTTAAGACTTACTTATTAGGATACCATAAACAAGACTTAATCTTTTCAGTTTTGACTTGGGGAAAGACCTAGAACTGAGAGGTAATTTGCCTGTGATCACACACCTAAGAGCAAAGCCAGCACTTGACTTATGACCCCCACACCCAACAGTCAATACGGCACACCATTTATACAATACGCAATGAATGACTTTCTCTCCAAACAAAATATTTGATGAACAAAATGCTACCAATGAAAACCTTCTATGTTTGTTTTAACAATTTTCGTTTTTTGATGTGTTTCTTGAAATTTATTGATACTTTTTCTAAGCATCAGTCTCCTTTGTTTCATATGATTTTTTATTGTTTTTAGAAAATCACCATCAAATTTCACATTAAAAAGGAAAACACATAGAATAGTTAAAAATACAGTAATAAAACTTCTCCTTTCTCTAAAATACATGGAACATAAAAAATAAAATCTAAAGGTCATCAAACCATGTTATGTTGTAGTAGTTTTTTTTGGCCTGTTTGGGTCTGGAGATTTGTGACCTGGCACGCGTGTGGTGCAGGCGGTTTGGAGCCTGGTCTGTGCGCCCACGGCTTTTGTCCCCCAAAAGAAATGAATCACACGCTTATATACTTCACACTGCTTGGCCCATATCTTAAGCACATTATTAGCTAGCTCTTTTTTCTTAGATTAACCCATTTCCATTAATCTTCCTGCCACGTGGCTCAGCCCGAGGCTGGCCGGTCCTCTTACATGTCTGTTCCACTTGGGGGTCTGATGCAGAGTAACTAACTCCACCCTCCTTCTACCTGGCTGTCTCTGATTTTTTACCCACATCTACGGTGCCCTGCATGGGTCTAAACAGTTATTTATTTACATCGTACAGAGATCACTCCACCATGGCCAACATAACAATGAACTTATAAAGTCACAATCTCCTACGACAATAAAACACTCAAATTAAAATTCCTCCAGGCCTACATACTAACCAAAAAACTAATCGTAGCCTTAAAAATAATACCTCAAGAGGCTACATAAAGCAACCGTCAGTCACTCAAGTTACACAAAGACACAGTCTTAAAGCTACAAACACCCCTAAGACACTAACAGCCCTGCCTTTAAAATAATTGACAAATAAACCTATTAAAGTCCAACAATAGCCTTTGCCAAAAAAAAAACTACTAGCCCTAAAAAAATTAATACAAAAACAATTACAAACTCAACATATTAAACAATCGACCAGCCCATAAAATTCCCCTATATTTGTAGTCAAAAAAGTATAAAAAATAAAAAATAATAACAAATTTAAAAACAATTAATAAGATAATTCAACCCATAGACACCCTACAATGTTAGGCTCAGCTACAGATGAAGAAAGAACAATAGTTCACAGCTAATGCCCATGGATATACTATGGCCACCAGAAATTCCTCCTTAGCAACCCTTCTTAATATTGTTCATACTGCAGCAACATACTTGGGTGTGCAAGTATTTCTGTAGTAGAAAACTAGGTCTGTTGGGTATATGGGCAGAAATTATATACCTGTGTTATATTGTAATCCTATATTTATTTTATTGAAGAATATTTGTATTTATTTCTATAATAAACTCAGTACTTTACTCTCCTATAAGTATAGTATGAGGATTCCTTTCTCCCATCATCATCAGCAGTACTTGTCTATTGTTGTTAATTATTCTAAGAGGTAGAGTAGAGTCTCAATGCATTTATAATTTGCATTTTCTTGATAGGTAAAGATACTGCACACTTTAAAAATCATTTTCCTGCCTGTAGGTCTTGTGTGTAAATATGATTATTTATTTTATTAACCTGTTTGTTGTCATAAAAATTTGAGAAGAGATTATTTCATCTTGATTTTTTGTATACACACACACACACACATAAATTAGTT
Source organism: Sigmodon hispidus (assembly GCA_004025045.1). NCBI lineage: Eukaryota > Metazoa > Chordata > Mammalia > Rodentia > Cricetidae > Sigmodon > Sigmodon hispidus. The sequence continues at coordinate 3,947 of PVIH01031015.1, read as the reverse complement.
TTACTTACTGAGCAAAGCCAGTTGTCAATTTTTTTTTTACCCTGTGGGTTATATCTTTACTTGGCTGGTAGTTTTTGTTACAGTACGGAAAGCTTTTAATTTTCCACAATTCCAAACATTAATTCTTGATGCATTTTGTATACTATAAGTCTTTTTGCCACATCTGTATCTTTTGTTACTAATATTTTCTTCTGAGAGTTTTAGCATTTTAGGTTTGAGAAATTCATCATTATTTTTCTGTATAGAACAGGTACATAGACGTAGGCCAACCATTGGTAGATGGTTATCAATTTTATATTGTCATTCAATGTCATATGGTCTGAACTCTGAGCCACATCAAACATTTAAGAAAGACGTGATCATGTTTTCCTGGAATTCTTTCTGAGAAGTGCTGAGAGTCTGACTGGAAATTGTAGGAAATATTGGTCTCCTTGTTTATTCTTCACACTCAACACAAGTCATTCCCTTTGTGGCTTTGTGAACGTCTCATGTTCCCAGATTATTGCACAGCATTTGTCATTAAGAGTAACAAGAATTGTTGACCCAATACATAGGAGATGTAGTAACACTACCCTTGAATCTTGCAAATTATTTTTTAGTATTGTTGAAGAATAGCAACTAACTTGTTGTGCTTACATTTTAGTTTCCTATAGGGTCTGTGTTAGGCTTCCATTTTGCATAAGGTCACCAGCATTAATTCATGCATATATATATATATATTTTAATTATATCTCTTATTTGATACATAATTATGTCTCATTGTAACTTTGATGTGCATCCCCTCATTGTATTCTCATAATTATAGGTGATGTTAATCCTTATTTTTACACGTCTATGACATTTCTGAATAAAATTTCTTTTTTATGAAGTCTGAAATTTGTTTTATGTGTTTTTAAATCTTTTAATTTTATTTTTAATATTCTTTTTATAGTAGAGTGAGGAGTCTTTACTTAAGAGTGAATACTGCAGTTAATTGTGTCTGTGTTCATTTTAAGTCAATGAGCAGCTCACAACTGTCTACAGGTAGAAGTATTGCCAAGATGGGCCTCTGATAGCACTCACACTTATATGCAGGCTCTTAAACATACATATAATTAAAAACCAGTTGAATCTTAAAATAAAATATTCTTTAAATATTATAAATATCTAAGCAATTCTTATAAATATAACTTTTGAATATTTTCTGGTATTTTGCTAGGTAAAATTTGAAATCAGTTTCCTATAAATTTCAGGAAGCCTGGCATGTTCTAAAATTTTGTTCTTTTAAAATTGATGATAAATCATTGTGTTTAGTCAAAAGCCATAAATATATTAATAATTTTTATTAATATTTTATTGTTTAGAATGAATTTTTCTCTGTGTGTACCTCACTGTTCTGGAACTTATGCTGTAGATAAGATTAGCTGCAAACTTATAGATCTGTCTGCTTATGTATCTGGAGTCTTGAAATTAAAAGCATTCACCACCATATCCAGGTAAAACATAAATTTTTAGTAAACATAACAAATATTTTTATTACTATTATTATTATTATTTCAAATAAATTTTGCGTAAAGAAAATAATTTTAAACATTTTTTGAAATAAATATTAGTTTCTCTTAACAGTAAAATTATTTTGCACAACTTCCACAATGAGTATGAGAGATCTATATGAATACTATAAAATGATGTATGTTTTAAGGTATTTAATTAATGTTTTACCTAACTTCATGAAATAATGCATGCTCATAATATATTTCCAGGTTCTGTTGACTATAATAAATTAATTTACCTTTTTAATAGGAATGAAAATGACTCCCGAAAATTTGGCAATGAGAGTTTTCCTCTTCTCTGAGATTACAGTGGGAATACTTGGCAATTTATCAGTATTATCTTATTATGCAATTTTGATAGTCAGTGGAAAGCATTTACTCCCCAAAGACCTAATCATAGAGCACTTGACTTTTGCCAACTGCTTTTCTCTAATCACAAAAGGCATTCCACAGGCAATGTCAGATTTTGGATTTAAGAATTTTCTGAATAATTTTGGATGTAAGTGGGCAATGTATATTTTCTGAGTAATGAGGGGGATGTCCCTGTATGTCATGTGCCTATTGAGTTGCTTTCAAGCCATCTCAATCAGTCCCAGCAACTCAAGGTGGAAGAACTTTAAACACAGAACTGCCAAGTTCATTGGTCCCTCCTGCTTTCTCAGTTATCTTGTGCATTTGTTGTTAAACATCTTGAGTCCAGCACGAGTATCAGGCCCAATTACCAACAAAAACGTGACTAACTGGGTGAGTTACAGATACTGGTCATGGTTTGCTTCCAGCAATGTGGCAACTACATTGTACATATTCTTACTCTTTTTCTCTGATGGCCTGTGTCTGGGTCTCATGGCCTATTCAAGTGTCTTCATGGTGAGTACCCTCAAAAGACATAAAAGGCAAGTAAAGCATATCCATAGTGCTGAGCACTTTCTCAGTATCTCACCTGAGGACAGAGCCACCCAAACTATACTCATCCTGATATGCACATTTTTCATTTCTTATTCAGTATTTTCCATTCGGCTTGTCTTTAGGACATCCTTCAAAGGTCCAACCTTATGGGGAGCAAGTATATTTCTATTTCTAGAGACTTGCTTTCCCATTATTTGTAATTTGTTCTCATCAGCAATATCAAACCTGTTTCTATCCTGTTTTTTTCTTGCTGTGGGAAAAAATAACTTCCTCCAAGTTTGACATTGCCCTGTTTATCTGTTCTTTTTCATATATATTGGCATATTTTTATCCATTGTATAATGCATTTTGATTGCATTTTAAAAGTATTTAAATTTTTGTACTTGACTCCATTGTCATATGGTCTTATCACTAGTCTTGTTATCATAGTACTTGCTTACATAATGGAAATTTTTCTATATGTGTACTCACCATATGATACAAATTACTCTGTAACAATAAGCAAAGTATAGGTGAACATGAAAATGCATGTGTGAGATTTCAGATATTATCTGAAGAATTAGGAAAAAATAGTTTCACCTCTTATTGGTGGGTATGGATGAGTTTTTATTTCTTATGTACTCACATATTTTCTGTGTGTATGTTTGTGTATCACACTCATGCATGCAGAGGTCAGAACATGGTATTAACCCTGTAATGTCTGTAGTTACAGGTGGATCTGAGCCATTATTGAATGATGGAAATAAAGCTTGGATACTTTCTTAGAATAAGCAGTGCTTTTAATCATCAACCCACTTACCAGCCCTGAGAAGTTTATTTCAATGTTAATATTTAAAAATTTGTGTAGCTGTCAGTGCTTCAGCATATGTATGAGCACCATATGTAGCACGCTTCCCAGAGAGACAAAAACAACATGGTAGATATTCTGTATTAGAGTTCGAGGTAGTTGGGAACATTAAGTATAGTTTTGGGAACTAAAATAATTTCTTATGGAAGTACAATACATACTTTAATTACCAACTCACTCTCCAACTACATATACTGTTTTATTAATCTCACATGTAGATGCTACAATTCTTTAAGTATCAACATCATTGTCTGAAAATGATTTAGAAAAAATGAATGAAACAGTATTCATCTTATGAAAATTAGTCTGCCTCAAAAAGGCAAATGTTTCATTTTCTTTCAGTTAAAACTAAGAAGCAAAAGGAAAACAGATAAAGTTACAAATGACCTAGAAGAAGAAAATAACAGGAGGATGAGAGAGACATGAATAAGATTATTGTGTATAAGCATGTAACAAGCATAACATGCAAAAGAAAGTCTCATGATTTAAACCATTACTTTGTACAGGATAATAAAGTATAAGTATGTCACAAGCACATAATTCTCATGTATAAAAGTCTCATATTGCAACCCATTATTATTTGTAATTAATGTACACTGTAAGACAAAATGTAATTAAAATCTGTCACCACTATGTGATGCCACATTTGGTTCATTTTATTC
>PVIH01031014.1:0-11384 GCA_004025045.1 Sigmodon hispidus | reverse complement strand
TGAGTTATGGCTTTTTTAGTTTTACTATTTTCTTTGACTGATATATCTATTTGAGCTACTGAGTCTTCCACTTCAGAGATTCTATCTTCCATCTCTTGAACTCTGTTTGTTATGTTTGTATCTGTGGTTCCAGCTTTTTTCTTCAGATTTTCTATTTCCATCTTTGCCTCATTTTGTGCCTTTTTTATTGCTTCCATTTCAGCTTTTATTTCAGCTTTTAGTTCCTGGCATGTTTCTTTCATAGATTTGTTCATCTCTTCCAATTTTTTGTTTGTATTTTCTTCTATGTCTTTAAGGCTTTTTTTCATATCTTCTTTGAGAGCTTCGATGGTCATCAAAAAGGAATTTTTGGTGTTGCTTCCTTCTGTTTCCTCTTCATTGCTCATTTCAGGTCTTGTATTTGTAAGATCGCCACTCTCTTCTGGAGTTACCATGTTGTTCTTTGTATTATTATGTAATTTTTTGCACTGACGTTTGCCCATGGCTTCAGTGGTTCACGATTAGATGTCTCCTGGTCAGTTGTTGCACTTGGGCTTGTGTGCCTCCTGTCACCACTCTGGGCAGGGTCTAAATCTGCCCTTCAGAGACCCCAGAAATTATCTCTTCACTCAGTTGGAGGTCGAGATGGGTAGCTGTGCAAATTCCCTCAGCAGCAGCTGTGGTTCTGGTGATAGGCAGACTTTATCTGCCCCTGCTACAGAGTTCGCTGGGACTTACTCTGCAGACAGCACCCGGTCCAGAAAGGGGAACCGGAACCGGAACTGATGGGAGCTCAACTCTCCTTCCCTGGCTGGGATATAGGCACTTGGGCCTGGTGACCCCTCCTCACCTCTGGGCGGGGTCTAAGTCTGTTCTACAGGGACCCCTGTAGTTATCTGTTCACTCAGTTCGAGGTCGAGGTGGGTAGCCATGCAAATTCCCTCAGCAGCAGCTGTGGGTATGGTGACAGTCAGACTTAATTGCCCCTGCTACATAGTGCACTGGGACTCTGCAGACAGCACCTGGTCCCGGAAGCGGAACTGGAACTGATGGGAGCGACTTTTGTTTTCTCTAACTAGTGTGTAAGCCTCATAATGAAGGAGCCTGGATTGCCTTGTTCTTCACTGTATTTTATTCCTCACCAAATAGTTCCAGGCATTTCACTGGTACTTAGTAATGTTTATGCTCATTAGCAAGCACATAAAATCACTGTCAAAATACAAGAGTCTGAGTCCACACAGACAAGCCTCATGGTCTTTCTAATCCAAGCCTAGACAGAAAATGCTAAAGACATCATGAACCAGTTCCTTGGGAAAGTGTTGGGTGTCTTTCATGATGGTTCAGCTTGGGTTCCATTTCACAGCCGTTGTTTTTTTAAACCAATAGACAAAACATAGTTGACAGGCTTTGGGGGCTCTTTCTTCCCTGCACAAACATGCAAGTGTCACTTGAATACAATACAGCCTTTGATTTTACATAACCTTGCCCTAGAGCAGTGTCAACAATGACAGACACAAGAGCTGTAACCAGTAGAGGCACACCAACAAAAGAATACCAGAAAAATCCAGGCGCGAGGTAGGAAAATGGTCCTGCAAGAATTGCAGTGGACACTGACACTCACATTCAGACACATCATTAGGCAGCTAAAAGTCAAATGTAAGGAGTAAAGTCTTGGAAGCAACAAGAAAAGCAAACAAAGTTTAAATGTAGCTCATCATGAATGAGTGACTTCTCACAATAGAAACCAGTGAATAGTACAGATGACATATTCAAAGTGATTTTAAAACAAAAAGAAAGCAAACCACTTGTCGACCAAGAAGTTCTCCATCAAAAGTGAAGGAAACACAAAGACATTCCAAGATGACCGCAAAGAGAATAATTGTAGGAGTCTGCTGCACATGAAATACTAAGGCAAGTTTTCCAGGCTAAAAAGGTCATGCTATCAGGCAGTAACTCAAATGCACAGAAAGAGTACAGGTGTACCCAAGCAGAGTGAAAACACGGACTCATATCAAAACGTGAACACAAATGTTTACAGCAGCATCACTTAGGGCAATTTGAGAAGAAACAACTTAGGGGCCGGGGCGATGCCTTAGCAGTTAAAACACTTGCTGCTCTTACAAGAGGACTCAGGTTCGGTTCCTTGTATCCCCACCACCACACACATCAACTGATGAATGAATGGGAAAACAGAATACATATCCATACAATGTAAAAGGAGAAGGGTCCTGATACCTGTTATAGCAAGGATGAGCTTGCACTCATTAAAACCATGACAAACCCAGCCACAAAAGGCCACATTCTGTGTTTGTCCTGCACAGGCAAACCTACTCAAACAAAGCAAATTCAGTGGTTGCATAGAAAAGGCAGTCATGAGGAGTAATTTTTTTTCATATAGTGGAAACATTCTAATATTAGAATGTGCTGATAATACAACTGTGTACACACACTAAAATTTACTTGAGTACATTTTATGCTATGTTCATTGTGACTCAATAAAATAAAAACACAAGTATAAATTAAACATTTCTGATATAAAAGATGTGCAACTGGAAAAACCCAAGAAATTAGTACAGTTTAATTTAAAATCAAGTATAAATTTACCATTAGTTTTTAAATGCTAACTTTGTACATTAGCAATGCCTAGTATCAGTGCCACGTTACCAACAAGTACCTCCTAACACCCGTAACACACTCTTTAATATTATTTCCCACTAAAAGAAACCAGTAAATTGTCAAGAAAATGCTGATTTCAGATCTGATGTGTGTGGGCAGGACACACACACTCAGTGAAGTCATCTTAGCCAGAAGGTAAGTGGAACAGGATCTGATTTTACATTTGAGTGTGGGACAGAGACCTAGAAGATCCAAACCGAGACACTGAAATGTTCTCTGGCTTAAGTATGTACCACTTTCCTATTTCTGTTTGCCTATATTCATTCTCTTTCTCTCCTCTCTGTCTGTCTGTCTGCTTGTCCATCTAGTCTCCCTTTGCCTTCCCCTCTCCCCTTTTCTGCAATGCACAGGCACATTTTTAATTTAGAGGCTACTGAAATATGCTGCACGTGATTGCTATAAACAGTGGGCTGCAGCAGAATTTCAAGCTGGAGCATGGTGGATCAGATCTGAGAAGAGAGAGCTAGATTCCAACTCTGACAGAGCTTGGTTGTGCTGCCTCTGAACACAGCGCCATCCTTGGCAGCAAACTATTGAAAGCGTATTGGCAGGTGGGCCAAGGATGTATGTTGGCAGGTTTTACCTCCACAGGTAAAGCAGGAAAGATAAAGAGGTCTGCCTGTTAGACATCCTTACCACTGGCCCTTGGTACTTTCACAAACTCGGAAAAGCTCAGTAGACAAAATATTTCATTTGTTTTTTGTAGTTTCTGTATAAATCAAAAGTTAAGTCACAGGTGTCCAGGAAGAAATAAACTTTGTTCATCTCCCCTACTAAAAACAAATCTCTTTTCTAAAGAAAACAATCACAGAGTGAAAAAATAATATTTGCTTCCTTCAGAATAAGATGTCAGGGCCGAGGGGCTGGCTCCCTTAGTAAAGTTCTTGGCACACAAGTGTGAAGACTTGAGTCTGGACCTGCAGTCTCCATGTAAAAGCCGCATGGTAGCATACACCTGCAACCCAGTGCTGAGGGGCTGAGGCACACAGATCCACTGAAATGTGGCTTCCAATGCACAGCACATGTGAAGCTGCAGACTCTTTCTTTAAAGTGCTCCATCCTTAGTTGGGAACTTTGGACTCGGTTCTAGTGGATAAAAATATTTTATTCATCCACAGTACCAGATGTGGAAGAAACGGTTGTATTTTCACATTGCACAGCACAAGTGTGTCCAGAAACCAAGTGTGTCATGTTTTAAAAATGCAGAATCAAAAAAATACGGCATGAAGGCCAACGCTAGACTGTTAGAGAAGTCCACATGAAAGGTTAACTAGAATGTCACAAGTTCACAAACATGACTTCACAATGGGGACTTGTGTTACCAAACTGCCTAGCTGGTAACTGTGACTTGAAGGAAACATTTACTCTGTAGCTAAAAGTTTAACAAGAGTTCATGATTCGTGGATGACATGGAATAATATGGAAAAAATTCAAAATGTTAGAACATTCCAAGGAAAGTAACAGCTCAGTAAGATCTTGTACCAAGTAACCTTATCTAAAAGGGGGTCGGCCGGCATGAGGAAGCAATTAGTGTTTGTGTGGGTGTGTACTGGAACCCGGGGTGTGTCCAAGGTGTTCTGGCCTTGCTGACAGCATCTGGCTTCTTTAGAAATGCCTAGCATGCTTCTGGATGGCACTTGAGTGGAAAGTGTCATCTTTCCCCTATACCTCTCTTTCTCGTCACTCCGTTCGCTGCTGGAAACCAACATTTGCAGTGCTTTCCAAATGCATCTGCGTTCTCAGCCTGCTTCACCAGCAGCCTCTGACATCTCTAATAGACTCAGCTCTCTCTGCCTTCTCTTCCCACCTATCTGAACTCATCGTCTGCATCAACGAGGTCATCTTTAGAGACACTCTTCATGGACTTCCCTGTAAAGCTTGAAAATGAAGCACTTATTTTTTTCTTGCTCAAGTCCAAGCCATCTCCCTGTGCTGTCCACATGCTTCCCCTAGGTCTTCCTAGGCATGAAGCCATCAGCTAGGGTATCTGTTTCGCCTGAACAACCTCTGCTTTCCCTTCCTATTGGCTCAGCACCACATACATAACACACCAGCGTTGGCTTGAATTCCAGGTTTGCTTCCTTTAAGCTATATATTGTGGAATAATATTTAATCAGTCCATTACTCAGCTTATTCAGCTGTAAAAGATAGGAAAAAAACAAAACAAAACAAAAAACAGTCCTCATGTCTTTGTCAAGTAGACGCAAGCCTAGAGGTACCTGGGAAGAGAGAAGCTCAACAGAAGAATTTTCTGGATCAGACTGGCTTGTACTAATTGATACAAATCTCATCACTTGTCACTGAGATGCTGGCAATAATCAACTTTCCCTGCTTTAGGTCCTATCCACCTTGAGTCCGTCTTATAAGCTACTAGCTGACACAGCTCTCACTCTGCTTTAACTGGAAGAGTGGTCCTATCATGTGCTGTCCTGGGCCTTCATTACCCAATAGCTGCCATCCATCTAAACTTCTCTCCTCCATCTCTAATGTCCACTGGATGCTTCATCCCCATAAAATAGTTACCTCCTGTGTTAGGGAGATTAATGCTCCCACCAAGATGTTCATGTCTTAGATCCTGTAACATGCACATTTGTTACTTTCCAGGGCCAGGAGAATTCTTCAGATTGAGTGAGAACATGGACCGTTAGGTAGAAGGGTGCTGTGGATGATCCAAGTGTGCCCAATCTCCTCCCCAGAGTCTTCAGAAGCACATAATCTTTCCTGACCAGGTCAGAGAGATGGAAAGGAAGTTTGGAGAGTAGGCATTGCTGCTGGAGGAAGGTGGTCAGGACCCAAATAGTATGGGTGCCACTCTCCTAGGCCTCCTTTAAAGAGAACAGCGTGAGAAACGATCAGATTTTGGCAACTGTGACCCAAGGTGGGCTCATGACCCTCAGAGTTCCAAGATGGTAAAACTGTTTAAGCCACCAAATGTGTGGTAATTTGGTAAGGCAGTAGGAGAAAATCAGTACAGTTCCCAAACGGCTGGATTCTTTCATCTGTGATTTCTTCTCTTTTTTGCTCTCAGAACTCTAAACTATCCCAGGAGCCCGGCCAAGCACATTCCTACAATCCTAACACTTGTAAGGTGGAGACAGAAAGATCAAGAGTTCAAGGCCAGCCTACTCTGCGAGAGATCCTGTCTCAGGAAACCAGCAGCTAGATAAGACGGTAAATAAATCAATCTCAGAGGTTTCTATCTGTGTCTCTTTTCAGGCAAAACTTTCAGGAAAAATTACTTCTCTTTTTCACTGTTCTTTCATGCTTAGGGACACCTGTGACTTTACACATCAGCCGCTGTTACCAACATGATTTCAGTCACATCTCTGACTGGGCAGGATCCCCACTGTTCTTATCCTTGACCTCTAGCACAATTGGCATCTTGTAAGTTCTCATTAATTTTGATTAAACTGTTGTTGACTTAACTTTTTCTTAAAACCAGCCATATACTTGGGAGAGCTTGGGTTCATCTGTTTGCTTCGACTCCAGCTTCCTTGTCACAGTAGGTGACTGTGTGTGGGACAAACAGACATAATAGTGTGACCTGAAATGGGATGAGGAAAGCAGAGTTATGCTGGACAAAACTGGCTGGCTTGTCCAGGCTTTTCCTCTCCCTTTTGTGGCTGGCAAGGCTCACAGAAGAAGCAGAACCTGGACTGTGTTCACCCAGCTGTCTAGTTTCTCCTTTGGTGGCCTGCCACAGGAATGTGAGGGGGGAAGAGAGGAGACAGACAGGACCTCCCAGGCATTAAGGTATCAAATGCAAAGGACATGGAATAATTTAGGTGCCTAGCTATGCGCATATTCTCACAGTTAAATGAAAATTATTTAAAGATAAATATACAGTCAAACAAATTAAATGCATTTCTGAACATACACATACCAGTAAGTGCCGCATCCTTTAAAGGATGCTTAAGCATTCACAACTGTCCTGAGGAAATTGTAATTATTTAGGATTCTAGCAGTTCCATTGGACTGGATTGTCCAAGCCATTTATGTTTATTAAAGTTATCTCCAGGTATTTAAATCTATTATGAATGGAATTTTCTTCTTAATTTCATCCATGGATAGGTTATTGCTAGTGTATAGAAGCTGTTTAAAAGACCCATTAACACCCCCCACCCCCACCCCCCAGGATAGATGGCAGCAGGAACACTGACGCTGAGAGGCAGGGAATGAAACAACCCAGGTGCTTCTTGAAAACCTTCATGGCATGAACCAATGATCATCAGCGAAGAACTCAAAAGTTCTCACATCACCAAAAACAACGCCATCAGGTGAATCAGGTTATAATCAGATCAGAACATAGTAAGTTGGGAGTCAGAGTTAGTTTAAAACCAAAACACCGAAGAAGAGGGTGGAGGCAGGCCACAGCAGGAGTCCCCGGAGGAATCCTGTTTATGTGACTCTGACCAATCGGCTTTGAGTCCTGCACATACCGAGGCTTCCCCTCTCCTGCACCTGCAAAGGCCTTGAGTAACGTGTGCAGCCCGAGTGCCAAGATGTGCGCAGCTGGCTGTTGGTCCCTTTCTTTTAGCTGGTCCCAGATGACGGCCTCTGCCCAAATTCTCTGCTCAGGCTCAGGGGCTGTCCTGTAAACATGGATGAGCCCAGATAAAACAGACTAGTTCTGGATGTGTTTGCTTCCCGCCGTGTGGAGTAAGCCTGGGTGCCGGCTCTCAGAACTTCTGTTTTTGCTTGCCGAGAGTAACTCCTCTGTCAGCTGCCTGTCAATCAGTGTACCTCAATTCTAGACTGGGGTGCGGGGCGGGGGGGGGGAGCTCAGGGAAGAACAGAGGTGCTCCACACAACAAAGAAAGTCTGGCTCTTCTGCGGCCCACCTCCATGTCTGCAAGATGCTTTTGCCCAGAGTTCATCCCCGACAGAGAGTCGAGCCTGGAAGGCAGCTCACACCACTTCCTGTCCCAGAAAGCAGATTGGGATGGACAGTGATGCCTGAAACGGCTAACCACAGGCAAACTCCTTTTGAAAAGAACGAAACCTTTGCTGGTCATAGGTGTGCTCGGCTCGCTATTAAGAACAAACCCCTCAGGCCTGCAGCGTCAGCTTCCGCTCTGACACCGTAAAATGAGACCTAGGCATGAAATGTGGGGACGTGTGAGTTGCCCTCTTGCTGGAACTATAGGGGTTTTACATCCTGACATCATTCTAACACGCAGTTTATTTTAATTAAATTTATTCTCAAGTATCTTGTTCATTTTGAACTGATGGTGAAAGAAACTTCCTTCTCAATTTTGTTAGCTTATGCTACTCTGCAAAAGCTCATCAGTTTTGTTTGCTGTGTCTGCCACGTAAGCAGGGGCCTGAACTCACGGCCCCAGAAGGAGGCTTTTCATGGATTCTACACATGTTTGAGTCAGAATACTGCCTGAGGCTAAAGTTCTGAAAAGGTTTAAGAAATGAGGCCTACACATCACATACATTCTCAGTGAGTGCTCTCATCCTACTGTGCTGAATCCATGTTCACCAGAGGGAAGCTCTGTACCATCTAGGACCCACAGTGCGTGCTCAGCACATGCTTAGGGGCTGAGTGACTGCTTGAGGGGTCGTGCATACCTGAAGGAAGTCACAATGTGTGGCTTTCTCTTTCTGCATACACACGTGAGCTGGGCCAAAATGACCAGCGTGGGCATACACACACACACACACACACACACACACACACACCTGTCTGTATGCAGAGGACAAAAGGCTACCAACTTTATATCAATTATAGATTAGCCCAGTATGTAGCTTAGAATAAAAGAGCCTTTGAATAGAAACTTACCAAATATTTTGCCCTGACAGCTTGCCATCCAGAGAAAGTCCTCCACTCAACATGATCGACCTCAGGACACATGACTAAGAGTTAGTCAAACAACGGCAGTAGAGTGGTGGACCACACAATATATCACGAAATGCAGTAGCCAAATGTTTTTTCAAATAAACTTTCTTGGGGTGGGGATAATGGGCAAAATAGAAATAAATCTTTACTAACTCAATGTATATTATAAAGTATTACATTTAAGAAGTTAAAACTTGGGGACGGGGTCCCCTCTGCAGAGCATGCACCCACGCACTCTGTAGCAGACAGAGATAAGCTCTCACTGCCATGGTCCCCCCAGCTGCTGCTGAGGAAATTTGCATGGTAACCCACCTCCAATGGAGCAAATGGATAAGGACTGGGGACCCTGAAGGACAGACTCAGACCCCGCCCAAAGGTGAGGAGGGGTCCGCAGGCCTCAGTGCCTGTATCCCTGCCAGGGAGAGTTGAGCTCCCTTCGGTTCTGGTTCGGGTTCCGGGACCAGGTCCTCTCTGCAGAGCGTGCACCCACACACTCTGTAGCAGACAGAGATAAGCTCTGACTGCCACAGTCCCCCCAGCTGCTGCTGAGGAAATTTGCACAGCCGCCATCCCGCCCCAATTGATCAAACAGAGAAAGATTGAAGACTTGAAATTCAGTCCCCTGCCCAGAGCAGAGGTAGAGATTGAGCAGACCTTTTCCTCAGAGGTGACAGGAGGAACAAAAGCCCAAGTGCCACAACTGACCAGGAGCCACCTAATTGTGAACCACTGAAGCCATGGGCAGACACCAGTGCAAAAATTTACATAATAATATAAAGAACAACAAGGTAACTCCAGAAGAAAGTGGAAATCCTACAAATACAAGCCCTGAAATGAGCAATGAAGAGGAAACAGAAGGAAGCAACACCAAAAATTACTTTATGATGATCATCGAAGATCTATCTCAAAGAAGATATGAAAAATAGCCTTAAAGACATAGAAGAAAATACAAACAAAAAATTGGAAGAGATAAACAAATCTATGAAAGAAACATGCCAAACACTAAAAGCTGAAATAGAAGCAATAAAAAAGGCCCAAAATGAGGCAAAGATGGAAATAGAAAACCTGAAGAAAAGAGCTGGAACCACAGATACAAGCATAACAAACAGAGTTCAAGAGATGGAAGATAGAATCTCTGAAGTGGAAGACTCAGTAGCTCAAATAGATATATCAGTCAAAGAAAATAGTAAAACTAAAAAAGCTATGACTCAAAATGTTCAGGAAATCTGGGACACCATGAAAAGACCTAATCTGAGAATAAAAGGAATAGAAGAAGGTGAAGAACACTAGCTCAAAGGCACAGATAATGTTTTCAATAAAATCATAGAAGAAAACTTCCCCAACCTGAAGAAGGAAATGCCTATAAAGATACAAGAAGCTTACAGAACACCAAATAGATATGACCCCCCAAAAAAAGTCAGTGTGCCACATTATATTCAAGCCACAAAACATAGAGAACAAAGAAAAAATTTTAAGAGCTGCAAAAGAAAAGGGCCAATTCACATATAAAGGCAGACCCATCAGAATAACACCTGACTATTCAATGGCAACGATGAAAGCTAGAAGGGCTTGGTCAGAAGTTATACAGACGCTAAAAGAACATGGCTGCCCAAACTAGAATACTATACTCTGCAAAATTATCAATCACCATAAATGGAGTAAACAAGATTATTTCATGACAAAGTCAGACTGAAAGAATATCTATCTACCAATCCAGCACTACAGAGAGTATTAGAGGGAAAACTCCAACCTAAGGACCCCAGATGTACCCATGAAATCACAAACAATCAATAAGTCCACAGAAGAATACTCCAGAGAAAGGAAATATAAACAAGTTACCACCAAAAATGGCAGGAAACATCAATCAATGGTCACTAATTTCCCTTAACATCAATGGACTCAACTCTCCTATAAAACGTCACACACTAACAAGATGGATACAACAACAGAAGCCATTCTTCTGTTGCCTACAAGAAACACACCTCAACCACAAGGACAGACACAGGCTTAGAATAAAGGGTTGGGAAAAGATTTTCCAGTCAAATGGTCCTAAGAAACATGTGGGGGTTGCAATCCTAATATCTAACAAAGTAGACTTTAAGCTAAAAGCAATTAAAAGGGACCAAGAGGGTCATTACTTATTCATCACAGGAAAAATTGGTCAAGAGGAGATTTCAATCTTAAATATTTATGCCCCTAATATAAGGACACCTTCTTATGTAAAAGAAACACTGCTAAAGCTCTAATCCCACATCAATTCTTACACCCTAATAGTGGGAGACTTCAATACCCCACTTTCAACCCTGGATAGGTCAACCAGACAGAGTCTCAACAGAGAAATAAGGAGTCTAAACGAGGTTATGATGGAAATGGATTTAACAGATACCTACAGAACCTTCCACCCAAAGGCAAAGGAATATACATATTTCTCAGCTCCTCATGGAACTTTCTCCAAAATTGACCACATAGTTGGTCATAAAGCAAATATCAACAGATACAAAAAAATGGAAATAATCCCTTGTAACATATCGGACCATCAGGGCCTAAAGTTAGAGTTCAACAACATCAAAACCCAAAGAAAGCCTACCAACTCATGGAAACTAAACATCACTCAGCTGAACCATCTCTGGGTCAAGGAAGAAATTAAGAAAGAAATCAAAGCCTTCCTAGAATTTAATGAAAATAAATCCACAACGTATCCAAACTTGTGGGACACAATGAAAGCAGTCTTAAGAGGAAAATTCATAGCGCTAGATGCCTATATGAAAAACCTAGAGAAATCCCACACTAGAGACCTAACAGCTCAGCTGAAAGCCTTAGAACAATTAGAAGCGAACTCACCTAGAAGGAGTAGACAGCAGGAAATAATCAAACTTAGAGCTGA
>PVIH01031013.1:0-11392 GCA_004025045.1 Sigmodon hispidus | reverse complement strand
GGAGGGGGAAGAGACCTTGAATAAGGATATACAGGGATGAAAAAAAAATTCAGAGGGAAAGATAAACACAAAGAAAATATAGGTGTAGCAATCTTATTTGTATTTCTTCCCTTGATAAGCCATGCCTATCATTCTTATCCTCTGTATAGTTATTGTTAACTCTTCCACATTTTAAATTCTTTTTACTGTGTTTTTTTTTGATAAATACAAAATAAAGAAGGAAGAAAAAAAAAAGAAAGCAAAAAAAAACCAAAAAGAATCTTATCATGTTTATCTTTATAGAAGTAAAAAATTACTTAAAAATTTAATATTTCAATTAATTCATTGATAATTTTTATTACATATATGTGTATATAGATACATATGTATATAAAATGGAATGCTACTGAGCTCTAAAGAAAAACTGTTAATAATTTGCAGGAAAATGGATGGACTTATAATGTATAATGTTAAGCAAGGTTACACAATCTCAGAAAAACCAAATGTTCTTTCATATGCAGAATCTTTTGCATATGTGTACATATGTAAGTGAATGTATATGTGGGAATAGTATAACATGAAGAAAAGAGACCAAGAAGGTTAAATGTAAGGGGATGAGGGGGGACTGAATATAAGTAATGGACACAGTTATGGAAGATGGTATAAAGATAATAGTTTTCAAGTTCTAATTCTGTCATGAGTTTTGCTTTTGTTGTTCTAGTAGTTGCTAAGCAATAAGATATATTTAATATTGAAATTATAAAATGTAATTAGTATGAAGCTCTTCAGCCTTCATTTCAAGTGCCAATTCTAACAATACATACATTCATTAAATAGTATGGACTTTGGATCTGGTTAATTTTGATGTGATGTTTGTCTATTTGCAACTTTTTAAACTGAAGTTTGTTTTTTTAAAAAGAGAAGATCTCATGCATGTATATGGTGAATTTTGATAATACTTACCATCCACCCCGCCTCCTAACTTCTCTAGGATCCACTTTCTATCCTTCCTCCTAACTTCATTTTCTTTTAAAAAATAATTTAATATATTTTTATTTTTCTATATATTTATGTAATTATTCTTATAGAATATGTATAGTGTGTGTGTGTGTGTGTGTGTATGTGTGTGTACATATGAATGAAGATATCTACAGAGAACAGAAGAGGGCATTAGATCCCTTGGAACTGGAGTTTCAGGCATTTTTGAGTCACCTGATATGGGTGCTGAAGACTGAATTCTGGTCTTCTGGAATACAGTAGGAAGTGCTCCAAAGCACTGATCCATCTCTCCAGTGCTTTCTCCGTCTCTTTTTAATAACCCACTGAAATTGAATTCAATTTGTGCTGCCATATACACACAGGGGCGGGGCCATCCCCTGGAGCATGGTTTATCTACCAAGAACCACACACTTAAAGAAAATTTACTAACCCTCTCTCCCAGAAGCTGTCAACTATCAACAGCTTCTCAGTTAGGGTTGGTCACTCATGAGCTGCCCAACTCCATGTTCATTGGCTTCATCTTATTCAGGCACTTCCCAGGCAACCTCAGCTGTATGAGTGCTGCACTCCTGACCTTCCCAGAATACACTGATTTGTTGTGATCCTCATCAGTCTCTGGATTGTATCTTTCTGCTCCATCTTTCATAATATTCCCTGAGCCTGTCAAGGGAAGGATGTGACACGGATGTCCCATTTGTGGCTGAGCATTCTGAACGCATTTAATCTCTGCAGTTTTACCAGTTGTGAGTTTCTGTGTTAACTGCTGACCACTGCAAAAAAAGAAGCTTGATAAATGAGGTCTGGGGGCAGCACTAATCTATAAGTATAAAAATACAAATTTAGAAGTAGTTTCATATTGTGTTTATTTAGCAACACAGTAATAGTTGGTTTACTCCTGGGATTTGTGAGCTCCCCAGCCTTGGGGTCTTGGCCAAATGTACACATTCAGGCATGAGTTTTGTCCTATGGTCCTAAATTCAATGAGATCAGTTAATTCCATAAGATTTATGCCACTATTTCATAAATGAACATATGTTGCCAAACAAGTTGCTATTGTGGCTGGCAGGGTTCACAACTAGGTAATACTGCTGACGACTTTTCTAGGCAGCTGCCACAGCACCCTGCTGTGTTATGAAAACCAGCCAAAACCAAGGATGCTTTTCGGTCAGAACTGGCTTGGTTTCTCTATGTTCCCTGATCAAACTGTCTGGTGTCCTCACAAACAGAGTCTCGTGATCTCAGATGGGCAACAGAGAACAATGACAGTAGTGTGTGTTGTTTGAGGGCTCTCTGGGATATCTCTGACCCAGAGGTTAGGTGCTTCATATCTGTAACTTTTAAGTAGACAATCTATGTAAAACCAACTGTGTATGATAACTCTAATTAAACACATACACACACACATATATATATATGAAGCTTATGAAATAATGGGTTTTCATATGGCTTTTTTAAACATCTAAAATGTCAGTTGCTTTTGGACAGCCAGTTCATGTTCCTTGGAATTTCCCTGGAAATACTGAATGACACCTTGGAAAACCCTTTATACTCTGTGGTTGTAACATATTTACCACTCAGATTACTAGTTCTTAACCACAATGGGTAATTCCAGAGACCTGGAGGGAAGCTGGTCATAGAGAGGTAAAATAGAAATATCCCAATTACAGCATTTTTTAAAATAGTACAAATTGTAAGCACATATGAAAGCCTACTATTTCCTAAGCTTCCTAAATGCATATATTCACATAAAAGCTGCCCATCAGACCTTGATGGTAAGACCTTTTTGTGTAAACACCAGATACTTTAGTCATGAGACTGCTAAGAGATTCTTGGATGGCTTAGTCTCATCCTATAAGCCTCTTACTTAGTAACTAGTCTTTTGCAGTTTCCATATGTAAAGAACAGTTGGGAAATTTTGCTTTAATTACATGCTGAGTCGGGAATGGCTCATCATACTAGAGGTGATGGGTTGAACAGAACAATATAAGGAGAAACCAGTTCATGCTCCTTGGAATCTCCCTGGAAATGCTGAATTATCTGTGGTTGTAACATATTTTCCACTCTGAATACCAGCACTTGTCCACAATGGGTAATTTCAGAGACCCAAAGGAAAGTTGGTCATAGAGAGGTAAAATAGAAATATCCCAATCACAGCATTTTTGACAACTAAAAATTGTAAGTACATTTCTGTATTGGAAGTGTTTCTTAGCAGCCTCCAGACATCCAGGACTTGAGTTGGCTCTGTCTGCTCACTCTGCATCAGCCTGCCCAGAGACATGTATTTTTTGTTTAACTCATCATTTAAAATCCATGGAAGTAGAATTGGGTTCATTTTCTCTCAGTTTCCCTCCTTTTCCCAATTTCGTCTTTTCTTATATCTTAATCAGGTTTTAATGATTCCCATCTTATCTAACTGCTGGGTAGTAACCCTTGACATGAATATGAGATGTGAGGTCCTGCTTCTTTCCCTCCTTTATGTTTCTGTGTCCATCCTCACACTTTGCTCTTCCTTTACACTAAACTCAATATAAGAAGTCATTTGAGGGGCTGGAGAGATGGCTCAGAGGTTAAGAGCACTGACTGTTCTTCCAGAGGACCTGAGTTCAATTCCCAGCAAAACCACATGGTGGCTCACAACCATCTATGATGAGGTCTGGTGCCCTCTTCTGTAAAACTGTATGCATAAATAAATAAATAAATTTTTTTTTTTTTAAAAAAAAAGAAGTCATTTGAAATCAGATTTGAGATCAAAGAGTTTCTTTTTTCTTAATGTATTTTTGACACTTCTGTCAAAAGTTAGCTAACTGAAGCTATGTATGTTTATCTGGATCTACTAGTCTATGTCATTGCTCTGTGTATTCATATACACTGGTACCTTGATGGTGTTGTTTCTACAGTTCTGTAGCATAATGTGAGATCCAATATTATACGTCCAGCTTTGCCCTTTCGGCCTGGGATTGTGTCCTATTGTCTTTTCTGTTGCTATGATAAATACCTTAATAAAAAGCAGCATAGAGGACAAAAGGTATATTTAGCTAACAGCTCTAGGTTACAGTATATGTTGGCACAGTAGTCAAGAAAGCTCAGAACATCCATAGCCAAGATCAGAAGAAGTGGACCCATATAAACTTACTTGCTTGCTTTCTTATCCACTCTTCAATTTCTTGACTCTCATATGGTTCTGGTTCTCTTCCCTGGAGAAAACTGTCATGCACAGTGAGCTGAGTCACCCCACATCTATTAGGTTATCTAAGACAATTATCCTCCACATATGTTTGCAGGACAGCAATGCAGACAGTCCCTCACTGAGGCCTTCTTCCGGGGTGACTCTAGATTGTGACAAGTTGATGATTAAAACTAACTAATGTCAGGAATCATGTGACATGTGTATGTTGAAACATCTTTGAATCTGATCATGCTGTATGACTTTTGAAATGTGTTGTTAAATTTAATTTACAATTATTTTATTAAGAATTTATATCTAAGTGAGAAAGTTTGGTCTATAACTTTTTTTTTCTTTTTCTGTATATGGAGTATATGGAGTTTTGATGTCAAGGTGATACTAGATTCATAAAATAAACTTGGCAATGTTCTTTCCCTTTCCTACAGGACTAATATAAAATCATTGGTGCATTCTCCTCTTTAAAAGTAAAGGCTTGGTAAAGTTTCCTGGTAAGTCTGTCCAGTACTGGTCTTGTTTTTGTTGGGTACACATTTATTAGAACTTCAGTTTCACATGCATTATGTAATTGTGTAATTGCTTATATACTCTTGACCTGAAAAAAATTAACAAATTTCTTTTAGGTTTTCCGGGTTTTGGAGTACATTTTTGTTCCAAATGCCATACTCATAAATCCTCTGAATTGCACTGATATCAGTACAATGTGAATTTGAATATTTTCTCTTTCTTCTGGCTAGTCTGGCTAAGGATTTGTCTTGCTCATTTTTCTCTTCAAAGAACCAGCTCTGCCATGTTGCTCCTTTTTATTCTTTTACTCTACATTAGTTTTGCCTCAGATTTTATTATTCCTTTTCTGCTTTCAGTTGTCTTGCTCTGCTTTCCCAAGACTCTGAGATACATTATTACCTATCTGTAATTTCTATAGTTCTGCACTATAACCGTTTTAGAATGATCTAAATGCTGTATTGATAAATTGTGCTTTTATTTCCAGTTGACTCTAGGAATTTTATATCCTCCCTGACCTTTTTAAATTAGCCTTGTTCATTCTACAGTTTATTATTCAATTTCTATGTATTTGTATAGTTTCTGTAGTTGCTTTTGCTATTTATTCCTAGTTTTAGTCACTATGTTTTTATAAGAGACAAGAAATTATTTATATCCTTTGCATTTGTTGTTATGGTCTAAATGTAATATATGTCAGAGAAAGTTCTGTGGGATAATGCAAGAGCTGTATATTCAGAACTTATTAGATAGGATATTCAACAGATATCTATAAGTTCCATATAATCTGTGGTATAGTACAATTCTTAGGTTATATATTAGTTACTTTTCTATTGCTGTGAAAAAACCCTGTGACCAAAACAATTTATAGAATGAAAGGTGAATTTGGGCATAGGGTTCCAGAGGAATAGGAGTCTATAACTGAGGAGTGAAGACATGGCAGCAGGAGCAGAAAGCTAAGGTCTCACTCTTGAAGAACATATAGAAAGCAGAAAATGAACTGAAAAAAAATACGAGTTCAAATTCCTGATGTACTTCCTCCAGCAAGACCAAGGCCCCTTCCTCTACCCAAACAATACCATCAACTAGGGCCAAGTATTCAAATACCCAGGACTATAGGAAAATATCTCATTCAAACCAATATATTTATTTGTTGATTTTTAGTCTAGATGACAAACCCATTAATGAGTGTGCATCATTGACATCTCCCACTAACATTCTGTCAGGAACTATTTATCCTCTTACATCTACTGTGTTTGTTAACAATAGATTCAAAACACATAGAAGGCCATCATGATATATATATATATATATATATATATATATATATATATATATATATATTATCTGGGTAGCCCTGGTTGCCCTGGAACTCAGTCTGTAGACCAGGCCGGTCTTGAGCTCACAGACATCCAACTGCCTCTGCCTTCCAAGTGCTGGGATTGAAGACATGCACCACCACTAGCTAATTATTTTTAACTTTAATATTTTCTGGGTATTCTTTTCTGTGTATAAGTATGTAGTGGTCTTCTTCAAATTTTCTGGCTAGTTCTCTCTGCAGGCTGATCTGTCATACATCACAATAGCCATGCCAGCTCAGTGGTGTCCCTCTGATCTGTCATACATCACAATAGCCATGCCAGCTCAGTGGTGTCCCTCTGATCTGTCATACATCACAATAGCCATGCCAGCTCAGTGGTGTCCCTCTGATCTGTCATACATCACAATAGCCATGCCAGTTCAGTGGTGTCCATTTGTTTAGTATATCAACTTTCATCCCCTTCCTTCTAGTTTCTGTGTCTTTGTCAGTGAGTTGTGTTTCTTGGAGAAGACAGTTGAATGCAGAATTTTAATCTAGTCAAGTATTCTGTGTCTTTTAATCTGATAGACCATTTACACTGTTGGACCCATTTCTGTTCCTGTGCTGTTTTTCTGATGAGCTATAATTTGGTCTTTTCTCCTCCACTCACATTAGGGGCATGCTGGTTTATTGAGTTGGACAAGATTAAGCTTTTCCCAGTTCTCCTTTGTTTATCTATTCTTCTCAAGATATTTACTTTTTTCATTGTGGTCTTGTGATTATTACTGTCTTTATTATTTCTCAGTGTTTAGGTGTTACAGAATATTAAGGTGTAAGGCTTCTATTTTTGTCATATGTATTTAAGTCTGAAACTGTGTTACTGTGCCTGTCTAAAACACCTGATGGTGTAATAGAGAGCTAAATGGCCAATAACAAGGCAAGAGAAAGGATAGGCAGAGCTGGCAGGCAGAGAGAATAAATAGGAGGAAAAATACAGAGGAAAGAAGGGACAAGAGCAAGAGGGATCACGAAGGAGAAAATTGGCAAATGTCTCTGGATGGCTGGCCTGTAGGTAAATAAGAAGGCTGTCTTCTTGGTTAATGATTGATATAGGAGGGCCCTACCCACTGTAGGTAAAGCCACCCTTGGGAAGGTGGTCCTGAGGTATAAAAGAAAGCTGGATGAACAAGGCATGGTGAGCAAATCAGTCAACAGTAATCTCCCTGGTCTCTGCCTCAGTTCCTACCTCCTGCCTTGATCCCCTGCCCTGACTGACTCCCCTTGATGATGGTGTATGACCTAAGAATTGTAAACAGCCAAAAACCCTTTCCCACCCAAGTTGCTTTTGGTAATGGTGTTTTATCATGGAGGTAGAAACCCTAAGACACTGAAGTTATCTTTAATATGCTAACTGATACCGATAGCTAAAGAATAAACAACCCTCCTCCCCTTCCCCCATGATAAAGGCCCAGAGGAAATCTTTATGGAGCAGTGTCAACTAATGAAGAAGATGTGGAGAAACTGGAAGTCTCATTACTGATAAGAAGTGATAGACACTCTGACAGCTTGATAATTTCTTATGAATCTAAACAAACACCTTTATGATCTAGTAATTTCATTCTTGGGTGTTTTTCATAGAGCAGCGCATTTCGGTTGGAATTGATTTCTCCTCACAAGACTATCTCTGGAAACGCTTTTATTTGTCACATAGTGGTGAGGGAATCCTACTGGCATCTAATAGAAAGAAGCCAGTGATGTCACCAAACATCCCCTAATGTACAGGAAACCCCTTCTTTGCGCCAAAGAATTACTCAACCACAGTGCTAAGGCTGAAAGCCATTCTCCTAAGAAACAAAAACTTGCATCACATAAAATCTGTGCAATAATGTTTAGAGCAGCTCTAGAGTTGTCAAAAGCTGTAGTTATCCCTAATTCCCTTCAATGTGTGAATGGAAAAAAAGTGATACATCCATACCATGCATTTGAGTATTACTCAGAAAGAAGAAACACACTAATACACTCAGCAACTCAAATGAATCTCAATTATAGCGAATAAAAGAAGCCTGTCTCATAAGATTACACACTATGTCCTTTCCTCCATGCCTATGACATTCTAAATGCTTTTAATAGCCTCTGGTAGAGCATTCCACCATGACATCATTCAATACAGAGCTTAGTGGAAGGATCTGCCCCTACTTATGGTAATAGGGGTGGGTACACTTGAGAGATGGTGTTATTTTTATTTCCTGCTCTATATTTTTCACACATCTTTATATACTGGGCAGCTATTTCTGTGACATTGTCAAAATGTTCTCATGCCTGTGGCTCCAGAGTGCAGATGAAAGTGTCATATCCTCATGTTCTGGGCATAAGAGTCAGTTCTACCTTGGTGGCAGTGGGTGCCCATTCCACATGCTCCAAGCAGCAGTGAGCAAAGCATCAGCAAGAGACTTGGCCTCAGAGGTTGAAGGCTTCACATCACCTCTATTTGCTACCTAGAAAGCTCTGCTCATAGGCAAAGAATGTGGCAGGCTGCCCTTAGAGGAAGTGCGCCGCCCCAACCTTCATGTAGATCATTCAGCAAAGGGCCTAGAATTTGCTGAGTGTGTCTAAGAAAAACAGTTACGTTTTCCTGGAAGGCATTAGACTTCTCTCATTTGAAATGTAATCATCTGATAATCTCAAGGGAATCTAATGATGTGTTATGAGACAGGCCACATTCTCCAGGGCAAACATAGTAAGAAGCCTTTCCTAGCCTCTGTGAAAGGTTTGACATAGGAGATACCTGATGGTCCTCTCAAAAAACATCATAGAGTGACACACTGGATTCCAAGTAGGCTTGGACAGTGATGTGAAAGGTAGTAACAAAGTACTTCAATTATAGGCTTCAGTGAATACTAATTGTGGTCTCCCAATACATACTGGCATGAGTTAAAAAATTAAAATCTTGGTTTTAATCCTCCAACGATGAAAGCAAACAAAACAAAGCCACAAGAACCCCTCACTGAGTCTTGTGAATGACCATCCTCATAAAGGCCGACTTTCTCCTCTCCATTATTCAGACACATGAGATGGGCTGCAAGTCAGCTCAGGGGTTCTGAGAATGGAAAACACATGACCCAAGTATTTTTCAGAGATCTTGTCATTTGGGATAA
This sequence comes from Sigmodon hispidus, assembly GCA_004025045.1. Taxonomy (NCBI): domain Eukaryota; kingdom Metazoa; phylum Chordata; class Mammalia; order Rodentia; family Cricetidae; genus Sigmodon; species Sigmodon hispidus. The sequence goes on along the minus strand of PVIH01031013.1, from coordinate 2,277 downwards.
GCCTGTCTGATGTTCCCAGATCCAGGAGGCACTCTGCTGCCTGATACCAAAAGCAGGCAAGTGCTTTACATTTCTGCCAATGGTGGGGCAACACGACTGTGTTCTCCCTTGGTTGAGGGTCAGACACATACAAAGGGGAGCAGGGTTTGGCTTTGGTGATATGGCTGTATGAGATGGAGTGTAGCTCTGGAGACAAGAGAGCTGGCATTAGATTTTCTTCTACACAGGAGGAACCAACAGAAGAGCATGTCAGGTTTTTCCACAAGGTTAGAATGAGAAGAACCTTTGAAATGGATAGGTGATGGCATTGTGTTAGAATTAGATGGGAAAGAAGGATGTGCCTGAGGGGATCTGGAAAGCAAGTGATACTGCAAAGTCTTCTTCCAGCTTAGAAAATCAGATTGGTTAGAGAGACAGTGAAGGGCAGTAACACAATCCAAAATTAAGAACTTCCTCCAGAACCTTGGGTGGTGTTTGCCCAACTCTGGGCTTGTTAAACAAGGAGAGCTCAGAATGTAAATGTCTCAGCTATCAGGGTGACTATGTGGGGTCTGGAGCAGGCTGGGCTCTTAGGGTTAATACATGTGCATTTCTATGGCCATAATATAGTTATGCCTTTCTGCATACTATGACCTGAGCAGTAACTGGCAAGGCAGTTACATGTAGAAGCAAATGTTTGAGTGGGGTTGCCTGAGAAAACAGTTGCTATCCATTGCCTCAGAAACCACAAAAGGAGTGAACAACTCTACTCCTTTTTTAACCCAGTGATTCACCAAGCCACAGAGAGCATTGTTCTCTAGTTGGAAAAGATGTATATTTTCATTTATTTACAGAAAACACCATATTCATGGTGTATTTGGCTACTAAACTGATACCCGAATTAGGGATGACCCTTACAGCCTCCAGAGAAATGAGTCAACAACGGCAATTTGAGCAAAAGTGTTGAGCTGAAAAACTGAAGCAGAGACTTGATCAATGATTGAATAAATGATCTGTCAATCATTTCTGCTCAGCAAACTGGCTCTCAGCAAGTTGGCTTTCAACAAATTAGGTCACAGGAAACAAGAACCTAAAGGGTGGGCCTAAAGGAAACTCATGGCTTCAAAAGAGGTAATGTAAGAAGGGCTGACCTTAGAATGATGTCGCTGTCATAAAGGCCAGCCGGGGCTGCCATGTTATGATGACGGATGAAGAGAGGAGCCATGAGGAAAGGTAGAGAGAGCCTTCACTTCTGGCTAGTGTACGTGCTGCAGCCAAACAAAATCTGTGCCGAAATGAAGCAGGCAGAGACGGCCGGAATAGGAAAGGAACCTGAAGCAACAGAACACTAAGCAAAGGAGCTGAAGAGAAAGGCTCTTTCCAAAGTCCAGCCAGAAGGTGTAACAGTGGCCTGGGAGAGCGTAGGCATGGCAGGTCAGGTAGATGATAGGTGAAGGCCAGGTCTCAGCTAGAGAAAGAACTAAGGAGAAGATGTCTGCCTTGCCCTTTCTTACTCAGCTCAGGCACCTGGACCAAACCAGACCTGCTGTGGGTAGAGGCCTTTGACTGTCATTTTATAGGTTTCGTCAAAAATAGAATTTAGAAAGCCTGCTACTTTCTAAGCTGTGGCAACCGGTAATTGGTGAGTATTACTTAAGAAACAAACCGGTTTTGTTTCATTATCCCTGTGCCCTTATTTTCCTTTTGGGAGCGTGGTGGAGACCACAACTAAATTTGGATCAATGTTCTTCTGCTCGTTGATAGAGGGGTCTGCCCCATCTGGACAGTGGTCCAGAGGAATCTTTCCTACCCACAATCCCACAACTGCTTATAAAATAATTACTCAGAGGCTTATATGAGTTACAAACTGGCCTATGACTCTGAAGTCAACCCATTTCATTAGTCTATGTATTGCCACTATGTAGTGGCTTACCTGTGCTCCGTTACATCTCAGTTTGCAGAGTCTCTTGACTCCACCCTTCTCCTTTACCTCAGCTTGGATTTCTCACCCGCCTCTAAGCTGCTTTGCCATAGGCCAAAAAAGTTTCTTTATTAACCATATTTATATAATTACTAAACATATTCACATCATACAGAAAGATATCCCACATCAGGGATCCTCGGAGAAACATGAGATTTTTGAGTTCTTGAGTCTGAGAGAGAAATAGGCCCAGCATACATGTCTGAATTTGAAGAAAACCAAGTGATTAATAAAAGCTTGTAAAAATTATTACAAACAATTTGAAATCTGGAAAGAAGCCAGAATTATTTTTCTCTTTTTTTTTCACATGTATTTAT
>PVIH01031012.1:0-11394 GCA_004025045.1 Sigmodon hispidus | reverse complement strand
CATCTCTAAGAGAAAATTTATATGCTTCCTTGTCTGCCACTGTGTGTGTATTTGTGTGTGTGTCTCCTTCTCTCCTCATTCTCCCTCTTTCTCTCCCTCTCTCACTTACTCTGTGTGAATGTGCTTGTGTGTGTGTGTGTGTGCATGGATGTAACACTGTATCTGTAAGTGTGACACTGTGTATGGCTGTTTGCAGTTGTGCACACTGTCACTTCTCCCACATGTGTCCATCTCATCAGAAGCTGTGTGTGTGTGTGTGTGTGTGTGTGTGTGTGTGTGCATGGATGTAACACTGTATCTGTAAGTGTGACACTGTGTGTGACTGTTTGCAGTTGTGCACACTGTCACTTCACCCACATGTGTCCATCTCATCAGAAGCTGTGTGTGTGTGTGTGTGTGTGTGTGTGTGTGTGTCCATGGATGTAACACTGTATCTGTAAGTGTGACTCTGTGTGTGGCTGTTTGCAGTTGTGCACACTGTCACTTCTCCCACATGTGTCCATCTCATCAGAAGCTGTGTGTGCAAGCGTTCATGTGTGAACTTCTGAGAGCCTCACACCATGTTCCAGAAACACCCATCTTAGGCTCACTGTCAGTCACCTGAGGTTTCCAATAGCTTCCTAAGGCCGTGCTCTTCTATTCTGGGTCAAAACTCTTGTTCCATGTGTTGTAAACAGACATTTTCTCCATGCCCTGTTTGTCTCCCAGAATGTTGTTCTGAGCTAATTTCCCCCATGTACAGATGAAAACCAGGATTTAGGTAAAAAGGGTTTATTAACACCTTGCTCCAAATCAAAATACTAAGAATATAAGAAATGAAGGCAGGCATACTCAGAACAAACAGACACCCTTCCGAACCCCAGAGGAGCCTCAGGCTGTTCAGAGACCTAAGGAAAATGAACGAATTCATTGTCCTCACCCTTGAATCATTAATTTAGATATATTAGTTCTAGTACATACCTGTTCCCATGGCATTGTCACAGGTTTTCCCCGAGGAGACAGTGAACCATGGTAATGTGCAAAGAATGAGTAAATTTCCTGGATAGGATGCCATGGGATGCTGAGGATCCAGCTGGTACACTCAGGATGTGCTTCCTCTGCAGTCCACAGAGTGGTTAGAGCAGGAAATAAGTGTGGGCCACACATAAGAGCAATGTGATACAGAAACAACTCAGGGAGACAAAAACACATCACAGTTATGAGAACAGGGAAGAAAAGCCTAAAAAGGGCTGGGTTCACCCATGAACCAGCAAGATTCAAACACAGCAAAATATTGTGATTGGTCTTAGGCCTAAAATATGAGGATCACAGTCTGCAATAGTAAATATCCTGGCAAGATATACAAACTGATGTAATAGTGCCATGGATGTCACAAGACTAACAATACTTCTGATGTGATTTGAGACTCAATATAAAATACTTGAACTTTTCTCTGGAAACAAGAAATATGGATGGTGGGAGGGAGAATTTGGGCAAAGTAGGAAAGACAAATTTGATGAAAATGAACTACATCTGTGTACAAATTCATATGAAATAAAAAGGTAAAATTTTTAAGAAAAGGATAGAAGAGTGTCTATGTATAAATCTCTATAATGAGAAGGCATGCTGGGAACCACAGGAATATGAACTAGAAACTCAGTTGACACCTACAAGCCTGACCCATCAGAGTCAAGGGCCCTGTTGGTAGTAAAGCCAAAATCTCAGTGAGTTTTGGTGATAATTGACCTTGAGTGTGTTAACTGATTCTTGAAGAAAATTCCTTGTTGTAGGGCATGGTTTGCCTTTGCACAACTTGCCGGAACATTCTGTTGCCGCTTATGCTAATTAGGCATCGAGTAGTGACCAATCTGATGTGCTGATGCTAATTAGGCATTGAGAAAGGACCTATCCGATGCGATCACCAAATATGTTAATGAGCCATTATTTTGGGCCAATCACCAGCCACATGCTAATGAGTACTACTTTGAACCAATCACCAGCTATATGTTAATGAGGCATTGTGATGGGCACCAATCACGTGCCAGGCTTTCCTATATAAGCAGGCTGAATCTCAGGCTCGGGGTCTCTTTTCCACCATTTCACAACTGAGCTGTTCTCCAATAAAGTGTGATCTGAGAAGAATCATGCCTGTGGTGACTCGTCGTTCTGCAGGCCAGAAGCGGCTCGCCACACCTTGTGTGTAATTGTAGCTTTACTGTATGTTATTTCCTTGGTGTACATTTCCTAGAAAACGTTATCAGTGTGATTGATCATTTATTAGGCACAATTTTCCACAAACATCAGGGAACACATTGATAACATGGTCTAACTATGTTAGAAAAGAGTCACACAAACAAGATCTCTTTTCTCACAAGTAAGATTTTCATTCTTTTCAGTATCTGTCTCCTCTGCAATTATGTTTTCTAGTAGATGCCTGGACAGACTTAGACCTCAGAAAAAATATATCATTTGAAACATTTCTCAGACGTCTAAGGACAGCCACAGATAGAAGAAACACTGATATTCTCTAAACTCAATCTCCCTACAGATAAGAGAACATTCTGGAAATAATACCACTAATATTAGAAATTATTGCCAGCCAACATGTGACCAAGGTAGATAAGAGCAGGCACTCAGCTGGAGATATAACAGAAGATAGAAAATCAAACCAAGAGGAATCCCATGGCTAGAAATGCACAAAGACCCCTAGTTTGTTTCTAAAAGAAGTTATACATACATTCAAGGAAAGATTCAAATGAAGCATACTTCAGATATAAAGATGGTGTCTTGAGAAAATCCCATGCTCTCTTTGAGTCAGGCAGCAGTCACCTTCCCTAGAAAAGAAAATGAGAAATAACCTCCAATGACTCGGCACAGATGACCACTTCCTAAATACAACACAAGTGGCACATACACTAAGAATAATCAATAAATGGGACCTCCTGAAGCTGAGAAGCTTCTGTAAAGCCAAGGACATTGTCAATAGGACAAAACGACAGCCTACAGAATGGGAAAAGATTTTCACCAACCCTATAAGTGATACAGGACTTATCTCTAAGATATATAAAGAACACAAGAAACTAGACCCCAAAACTTTGAATAACCCAATCAATAAATGGGGTTCAAATTAAAAAGGGAATTCTCAGCAGAAGAATTACGAATGGCTGAAAGACACTTGAAAAAGTGCTCAACTTCTTTAGCCATCAGAGAAATGCAAAGCACCACCTGACACCTGTCAGATTAGCTAAGATAAAAATCTCAAATGATAGCCTATGCTGGAGAGTTTGTAGAGCAAGGGGAACACTACTCCATTGATGGTGGGAGTGTAAACTTGTTCAGCCATTCTGGAATGCAGTATGGTGGTTTTTCAGAAAACTGGGTATCAATCTTCCCAAGGATCCAGCAATACCACTTCTGGGTGTATACCCTAAGGAAGCACAGTCACACTCCAATGGCATTAGCTCAACTATGTTCATAGCAACATTATTCATAATGGCAAGAACCTGGAAACAATTTAGATGCTTCTCAGCTGAAGAATGGATTAACAAACTGTGATACATCTACACAATGGTGTACTACCCAGAAGTAAGAAAAAATAATATTTTATAATTTGCAGGCAAATGGAAGTATTTGGAGAATATCCTCCTGAGCGAGGTATTACAAACCCAGAAAGATAAGCTGGGGATGTACTCACTCATTAGTGGACGCTAAACAAAAAAGCAAAAAGCAAGTATGTCCAAACTGCAAAACACAACCCCTGAATAGATTTGGATCTGAAACACGTTGGAGTGGCACCTTGTATCCCACTCCCTATAGGGGAACACCTGGCTCAGTCTTGATGTTGGGGTGAGAAAAGTGGATTTGCTTGGAGTGGATGCTGAACTAAGCCACCTTGGGACCTTGGGACCTCCTGTCCTTGTCATGGAGGAGATAAGGAGATGGGGAGAATAGTGACTTATAGGGTGGGAGGGGAAGGGCATTTGAACAAGGGGATACATGGATAAAAAATGAGACTATTAATAATAAAAAAAAGAAAAAAATAGTTTCAATTGAACATAGTAAAATTATATACAATAAGAACAATTATCAAGCAATATATACTTTCACAATGTCCATCCAATCCATTAGTATTTGGAAAATTAAATAAAATGTTGTATTATATATCTTAGCTTGATGAATCCAAAGTTTTGTAACAAATTTACTTACTAACATAATGAAGGTAAGTTGTAACTATAACTACCTTAATTTTATCCTCATCAGAGAATTGAGAAAGATATAATATTACTTGGAAGTACAGGAAAGTACAGAGAAAGAAACTTATAAACCTAAGAAATGATAGAAACATCTGGCTACCTGGACAGTCAGTCATGCGTCTTGGTACCTTTTCTCAAAGCAGCATTTTAATTTCTTTCCTCTGTGTCTGCTGCTATCATTGCTGGCTTCTCTTTCTCCTTCCAAAGTTTTCTTAGTCTCATAGCCCAACCTGAAGTTCCTGTTAAACTTCTGGTAGAACAATTTCTTCTGGGTACTTTCCTGTCAATTGACAAATTCTTAATTTTCCTCTAAAAATCACTTAGAAATCTTTTTCACATGCCTTTAATATTTTACTCAGTTTATATGGTAGAAAAATCCATTCTAATATAACATTCTCCCTTTGCATTAAAATTTCTATAGGAGAATGCTTAGAGAACAAGATAACTACGATGCAAATAAGGTCTGGATCCACTCAATCCACATGTTCTTCCTGTAAATTCCTTTCCACCAAAGAGGAAGCTCTCTCAGCTTCAGGTGACAATTCACTCAGACTATTTAAATGCTTGTCACCATTTAAAGTTTTGAACAAATTATTAATTCATCATTTTTTATTCCAATAGTTAGGCTGTGAATTGGCAATGTCTGCTAGCAAACTTTGAAAATCATTAAGGGTCTTCAATATATCTCCGCTGATTTGTAACTTTTGGGATCTAATTTTTTCTTGATTGTTGATCTATTTTGTGACCTAAAAAAAGTAATGAAATGCCCTCTTTGTATTTCTTCTGGGGCTATTGTTAATGCCCAAAGCAGCAAAATTGTTTCACTTCCTCAAACATTTTTCCTAAGGTATCAGTGTTTGAATCAGCCAACAGGATGTCATCCATGTAATGATAAATTATAGTTTGTGGGAATTTATTATGTATTTGTTCTACTGGCTTTTGTACAAAATACTGGCAAGTGTGGGGCCATTTAGCATTCCTTGAAGGAGGACACTCCACTGATATGTGTTTACAGGCTGAGATTAATATAAGTGGGCATTGTAAAGCCAGATTGTTCTTTATCTTGTTTTTGTAAAATTATTGTAAAAAAACCAGTCTTTTACATCAATAATTCTAAGAGGGCATTCTTTAGGTTAAAGAGAAGGCAAAGGAATTCCAGACTATAAACAGCCAATTGGCTTGATCACCTTCTTTATCACACTTAAATCTGTCACCATTCTCCACTTCCCAGATTTCTTTTTAATAACAAATACAGGAGAATTGCTTAGTAACTATTATGTTATATGTAATTTTAGTATTTTAAATTGAAACCTTTCCTGTTTGATTAGACAGATAAGAAGAAGTGAAGTGGCATGTCTTTCTGTATACTGTGAATATACTTTATTATTGGCTAATAAAGAAATCGTTTTGGCCTTTGACAAGGCAGCTGAGAGGCAGGAGACCAAAGACAAAACTCCATGCAGAACATATGACCTGTGGATGGAGCTCTACAGAAATGGAGCAAGGACTCACTTAGTCATGACAAGATTAGAAAGTTCTCTCTGCATCTGCGTCTGTCTTTAGAGATGTCAAGCTTTGGTACTTAGAGATCAATTCTCTCTATATCAAGTAATAATGTGTTCTCTGTGATGCATGTCTACCACTCCCTTTTTATCTCAAGACAAGATTCACAGTGTTGCATCTTAAGAAATCTTAACTTGTAACTCAGTTCTCACCTGTCATAGTAGTCACATGTAAATATAATAAAGACAAAAATTATATCACTCTTCACTGTATACACACTCCACATTAAGATGCTTCTGTGGGGTAATATTTTGCAGTGACTTGCTAGGGAATGTTACCAACTTTAACATGGGTGGATATATATTACTGTAATTGTGCCACCCTCCCTCAACCAGAGTACATTCAGCTCTCTCTGTACAGGACTTCAGTAGTGTCAAATATGGCAGACCATCCTCAGCATTATTAGTAGACACCACTGATGCTTTCAAACATCCTATTATGCACAGGTCAGTGCCCACTGTAAGGAATTTTTCAGCCTCAGAAGAGAGTACTACTTAGGTGTGTAAGCAACCTATATATTTATTGTGTTGTATTCAGAGATTGATCTTTGACACCCATATTCTGTGTCCAAATGAGTGAGTTTTAGCAGTAGCCTCACATTACTTTCCAGCAGAAATTACTTAGGGTTTGGTGTAGGGTTAGGGTTAGGGTTAGGTCTCCAATGCCCAGCTGAACACACATCCTCTGAATTCTGACTGAACAGGTTGAATCCACCTCTGCACTTCTCTGCCAGGGTGATTTACACTTCCAGGCCATGGAGAATTCTCCCTCAGGGCACAGGGTTCCCATGTTCTTTCCTGCTCTCCTCTCCACCTCTTGACCTCACTTAAGCAGCTCTGGCTTCTTTTTTCACTTTAATTAACAGAACCCTCAAGCCAGATGTCAGTGTACTGCTTTTTATGACGTTATGAAACATGGACCTTCCCAACCTTCACTAATGCAGCAATCATACTTAGGGACATGGGCATGGCTTCATCTTGTGAACTGTGACAGAGAAAGATAGAAAATTACATAGAGATCAACTGACATCAATTAAAAGGTACTAAGGCTAGTGACCATGTAAGATGTTCCTACGTGAGAAGGTGAAGTCTGAGCCTCAGTAAGATGGGACACAAATCAATCCACAGATTTCCTCTTCTTGGTGTATAAATAGCCCATGAGAAATGAACTCACGGCTGCTACAGTCTTTACTGAGAGGACTCCCATACTGATTTCTGTCTCTAATTTTTGCTACCTCTATATTACTCAATCCACATTCCCCTCATATCAAGGACCATTGAGTAGTCGGGCAGGACCAAACACAACTCCACAGACACTGAGAGAAATAATTTTAAGTAGTTCCTTAGTCAGGATTTCTGGTCACAAAGAGCCACAGTTTCCTTGCAGTCCTCTGCTGGAGGAGTTAGATTAATGCTCCGAGGACATGAAATCCTGTAATACAGCACTAAATAAATAAAAGTAAATTCAGTTAGTGTAAACAATTTGATGTTTTGTTCCAAAGTGCAATTTATAGTATTTCATGTTTATCTAGTAGTGTAAATTTAGAGAGTATTAGGAAAATGTTCTTTGGTTAGTATCTCCAGTAACTCAAAGAAGCACATTGCAAATCTCACTGTCTTGAAAGCAAAATTGTACCCTAGCCTGCGCTTCCTTTTACACTCTCAGGAACCTCCCCCAATGCAAAACAGCTCCCACGCTCAGGCTAAAAGCCTAGACCTACCTTAGAAGCTCCATCTCCTTCTCACTGGGACTACAACACAGCATGGCTCTCCTGCTGCTGCTCCTGTCCCTGATGACCTTTACGAGATGTAAGCGTGTTAAGATTTCAGGAGAGGGATCAAGGCATGTCATCTATGGGATGCATGACTAATACAATGTTGCTTATACACAGGTGTCCTGTCCCAGGTGCTGCTGAAGGAGTCAGGACCTGGCCTGGTGCAGCCCTCACAGACTCTGTCTCTCACCTGCACAGTCTCCGGTTTCTCCTTAACCAGCTATCATGTTAGCTGGATCCGCCAGCCTCCAGGAAAGGGTCTTCAGTGGATAGGAGTAATATATACTGGTGGAAGCACTGATTACAATTCAGCCCTCAAATCCAGGGTCACCATCAGCAGGGACACCTCCAAGAGCCAAGTTTTCTTAAAACTGAACAGTCTACAAACTGAGGACACAGCCATGTATTACTGTGCCAGAGACACTGTGAGGGAACCCAATGTGAGCCTGCTCAAAAACCTTACTGCAGAGACACTCATGGCCAGCAGGGGGAGTCAAGATACAACAGGAACACCCAGGATCAATATGGTCTTGCTTCAGAAGCCAGGAAGTTCTAAGATATACTGGTGTGCATCACTTTTAATGTTAGAATCTGTGTTTTCATCTCCCAACCAAAAAGAGGGAAGAATCATCCTGGCCCATACCACTGTCATATTCTAATAAACTTCCTATTTATTCACCTACTATTTCAAATGGTTTCTTACAAACACTGTAAGCTATCCAATGGGTTGCAGTTTTTCTTGTTATCAAAGAGAATGACATATAATGTTAATTGTTCCACATATGTGTTTATTATATACATAAAACATACATTTATATTTATAAACATTTATAAAGTAAATAAACATATGTATGTTAATAAAAATATATGTGTTTATTTATTTTCATGTTTATATAGGTATTACAAATGACACAGCATTTAGTTCAGTTATGAGTTGGGAAATTAGAAAAATCTATAAATTATTCTTTTACTTTTCAAATATCATAAAAAATCAACAGCTACCCTGAGGTGATGAAATCTTCTCAAAAAATTTTGGAAACTGAAATATTGATGGTTTCCTGCTTCTATACCAAAAAGATCCTATAAAAGGATCTTGATTATCATTTCATGCGTTTGCAATTGGTAAAACTTAGCTTTCACTTCAGGGTCCAAAGCAATATTGTCTCTACTTGTTGAATGACTAGTTTTCATATTGGTAATGACTTATAAAATCTAACCTCTTCTTTATAGAGCCTGGGATATGTTATTACTAACTATGGTCAACATTCATACAACTTAATGTGTGGGATAGACCTTGTCATCTAACCAAGGAGTTATATGACTCTACACTGTCCAAGCCATGGAATCCCTGTCATAGTTTTACTTTCCCTACAATGAGTTTCTTAGGTTCCATTTACTACCGGCCCTTTTGCCATCCTGCTGCCTGACTGTCACTGATAAAATGCTCTCCAGGTTCATGCAGATTGCTGTGATATTTATGTTGTTGAGGACAGAACTGCAGCAAACCTGAGAGGACATCGGGGAGTTGGGAGAAGCAGATCACTGGTTCACAGAGCATAATGACCTTGCAGAGAATCAATTGTCACTCCTGGCACCCACAAGGGTTACGTCATAATGGTCACTAAGTACAGAGAACCCTGTGATTCTACTTCTCCCCATGATGTCTAAATAGCTCACACAGAAACACATATACACAATTGAAAAATAAAGTATTTCTTTAAAATTTTATTATCTGGTGCTGGGAGGTAGCTCAGTGTGTGAATTCTGTGGTATATACAAGGCTTTGATTCATGTAGAAAATTTTCAAAACTATATTTTATCAAAAGCTTTTAGGGGGTCTATCCTAAATGTTTTCTCCCAGAGTCCAAGACAGGTTCTACAAACTAACATAGAAACCTTTTTAACTGAAGGTATAGAAATCAGTCTACTGACAGCATACATTTTCTGTACATATTTCTTTTTTCTATTTTTTTCTCTTCCCTCCCCTCTTGCTAAGCTTTTCAGTGTATATAAACACAAAAAACAGTGTTCTGGAAATTGTAATTTTACAAAGCTTGGAAATTTCTTTATAGCTGAATGTCCCAAATGTATTTATTTGAAAGATTCCTTTTCTGACTATGTGTCCTGCCAAATGAAAAATATTTACAAAAAGCCAGCTTGTAATGTCTGTCTCAGAGAACAGAGTGGAGATTAGGCTATGGGAACTAAGGTTCTTGACTGTCCAATGGCATGGGGAAATTGTACCCAGTACATGCTCAAAACATTGCTATACCATGGGATAAATCACAAAATTTTAATTGATAGGAAGGAGAAAGTCTATGGCTTCACACAAATAATCTACAGCAAGAAAAACACAAACTATTCCAAAGGCAAAAACACACTTGTAAAAAGTTTTCCCAGGCTCATTTGGGCCAAAGGTTTGTACCTGGCCTGTGGTGGCTTTTGTTCTCCATAGAAATGAATCAGACACTTATAATAACTTCATACTGTTTGGCCCATGTCTCAAGCACATTACTAGCTAGCTCTTTCATATTAGTTCACCTCATTTCTTGGAATCTATTAATCTACCTGCCATGTGACCCAGCCCGTGGCTTACCAGTATTTCTTACATGATTCTTCTTCAGGGTTTGGATGAAGACTGACTAACTCCACCCTCCTTCTAGCTGTCTGTCCTCTGATTCTCCACCACCTTCTACAGTGCTGCACACAGGCCAAACCAGTTCCTTTATTTTCAGTATACAGAGAACATTCCCACCACACTCACTCTTTTCTGTCTAATCAAAAAGGAAGGTTTCAATTTCCATATAGCAAAATTAAATACAACAGAACAGCTATAAAGCAAAGATTACAGTCACAATATCCAGTCTATTTGTATTCACAAAATTAAAAGAATATTCCATTATCTATGTTATCCTTGTGAGTCTAAAGTTTCATATCTAATATACCTTTTAAACTAAAAATATCTATACCATTAACTACTAAACGTTCAACCACATCAAAGACCACAGGAGGATATAATATTACCCATATAAACAGGAAGTGAAAGCAACTTCCAAAGTCTAGAAAATGACAGAGATGACACATATCTGCCTGGACAGTCACCCAAAGTTCCTTTGTAACCTTGGGGCACCATCTTCAGCCATTATGGCCCAAATCTCTGGCATAGCTTTCAGTGATGCAGGAATCTGTCAAGTCCATCATTCGCTTCTCCTTGTGTCCTGAAACATGCCATGGCAATTTTTTCTGTAAAGCAGGACCTGAAGGACCATCTCGGATTGTTCTGCCAAAGTTCAGTGGTCACTTTCTTATGGAACCTGCATGTCCAGTTTATACAGAATACTATCAAGCAGTCAATACCAGAACAATTTCTTGAGCAGTGCTTAACTGTTTCCACAAAATAAATTCCACATGAACTTTCTTCAGTGCCCATCACAATCCTGAAATACATGGGGGCTGCCAGGAGCAGATATGTCTCACTGTCCAGAAAAGTCTAAATTCTTAAAATATTTTAAATGCCATATTCTGCGTGTCTTGGATGAGTGAATAAAACCTTTTAAAATTGGGTAAAAGTAAAATATATCAGAACTGACATCAACTGTATCTAATTTCTAAGAATGCCACTTTTCACTAAGAACATTCACAACATGTTAATGAGATTCTAACACCATCAATTGACATAAGTCAATTACTAAAAAGAATCTGTATGAACAGTATTCTCCTCTGAAATAGAAAGGAAGTACCAGTACATGGAGAGCCCCTGAAAATTCTCTCACTTTGAGTATGTCCTATGAGCTATACTTTATAGAAAGAATTGAAAGTCTCCAA
>PVIH01031011.1:0-11399 GCA_004025045.1 Sigmodon hispidus | reverse complement strand
AAAAAAAAATTCAGAGGGAAAGATGAACACAAAGAAAATATAGGTGTAGCAATCTTATTTGTATGTCTACCCTTGATAAGCCATGCTTATCATTCTTATCCTCTATATAGTTATTGTTAACTCTTCCACATTTTAAATTCTTTTTACTGTGTTTTTTTTTAATAAATACAAAATAAAGGAAAAAAAAAAAAAGAAAAAATAATGTAGATACAATAGAATTTCATTTGGTCGAAAGGAAAAAAATGAATTTACAAAGCTCACAGGCAAGTGGATGGAAGTAGCTAGCTCCAAATATTTTGTATGCTTAGCATGGAGGACAAATAGGACTTGAAAACTAGAAAGAAGGTATGGGAAACAAGATGTATGTATAAATAGAGGGAAGATACTAATATATGCATATAAAATATATATATATGAAGAATAGAGAGGAGAAAGTAGTGAGGTAGAAAGTAAAAATAAGAGTATAAAATTGATCACCAGCCACAATTAAGGATATATAAAAGAGCCATGTGGAAACTAAATTTTAAAAATATATTTGGAGAGCGCGTGAGATATGAAAACAGGAGGTGTACTAGAGGATAAAGAATAAAGTAGTTATTATGGTGAGGGCAAGGGGAGGTAGAGAGCTAGTTAAATAACCAAAACTAAAGATTCATAAAACCTTTGGAAATCTACAAGTTTGGAAATTAATTTTGAGATGGAATCATTTTAACATAAAGTTATTTGACCAGCAATTCTCAGAATGAGTAAACAATGCTTCTCTCAGAAGACATAAGCTATTAAATAAAAATTTCAATGCCAGATAGAAGAATATCTCCTTGCAATATTGGTCAAGGAGGCCCTATAAAACCAACAGAACAACAAAGGATAATTTCATTGCTCTTGGTTTGCTATAAGAACTAGACAATAAGACCATGTTGCTAAAAAAAAAAAAAAAAAAAAAAAAAAAAAAAAAAAAAAAAAAAAAAAAAAAAAAAAAAAAAAAAAAAAAAAAAAAAAAAAAAAAAAAAAAAAAAAAAAAAAAAAAAAAAAAAAAAAAAAAAAAAAAAAAAAAAAAAAAAAAAAAAAAAAAAACCTCCACACACTTAGGTTGCAGGAAATACAGAAACAAACTCTTTCCTTGTTGACTTTTACATAGTCCCACAAGGTTCTATGTAGAATTTTGAGGGAGAAAAGACATCACTTGTCTTGCTAAGCACTGGTTTCTGCTAACTACAACGCAAATGTGCCATTGGTACAATAGTGGCATAACTTTCTGGGGTAACCAATTGCTTTGTAATTTAACTTGAAGTCTCATTCATAGGAGAGAATCTATGTTTTTTTAATATATGTGTTAATACTAACCTGGTTATAACCTGACTGAGGATGCTGTTCATAGTAGGGGGAGGGGAAGAAGCTATTAGTAGTGTTTTGTTAAATGTTCATGTTGTCATGCTGCCTTCTAAAAGTTTATGCTTGTAGTAGTATATTTGTGATGTTCTCAAGCTTGGTCAGGGAATTTTCTTTTAAGTGACCACTGGTTAGTGCAGAGACTCCTAACTGGTCAAAGTACCAAAATTAATGATGTGGTCTTTATAGAATATCTAATATCAACCACTCCCTGGAACTCCAAGGTTCAGGTAACATCACAGAAAATGGAATGGGAAGCACATAGTGGCCTAAAGATATTGAAGAATGCTGTGAAACATTGTCTTCTGAATAAGACCTGGACATTTCACCAATAACCTATGGCAGTTGTAGTTACCTGCACACAGTGTGCATCTGATCAAGTCAGTCAAAATTTCAGAAAAGATGGTGGAATGGCTTACACGACCCAAGACCCAGGAAAGGACCTAGGGGCAGTTAATGGATGCTTATACTGAAAGCATCATTTTTGTTCAAGGCTGTTGCCAATGGTAGGTTGCCCATGATCCAGTAGATACCTCTATACCCAGTGTGCATATAGATGTTAAAGTAAAAATGAGGTTTTCTTTTAATTTTTAGAAATTGATTTTTTAATTCATTGTGTGTGTTTATGTGTACATGTATGTGTGTGGGTGCTCTGTTTTTACAAATGGTAAAATATGATGCCTTGTTTATTGAAACAAAATATCCTGCTGAATGTGGAGCTCAAATACTTGGCTTGACTGGTAGTCAATATTCCATAAAAGATCCCTTCTTTCTGTTCACAATAGCACTGTGGTTACAAGTCTATGCAAAACCACTCTTGGAAATATGTCACAGCTGGGACCTGATTTCAGGTCCTCATGGCTGTTCAGAAAGTGTTATTACCAATCTCTGTAACTCTAAAAAAGTATGAAATATGTGGTCTTTAGGTCTCAAATCTGGGACAATCACTTGACTAATGTGCTTATTAGCATATCGAAATTCACACTGACTACCACTCTGTCAGCATCACCTGTAATTGACATAACCTGGCTCCTTACTCTGAATTCTCTGGTCTGGGCCTCCCTCCACCAGCTCCTCAGGCCCCTATATATCTCAGCCATTTTTGAAGGGCTAATCTCTTGGCCTCATACTCTCTTGGTCCCAGTCTCCTCTCTTGGCTTCCTGGCCTCTTAGCCTTTCTGCTTTCTCCTCCTCATTTCTCCTTCCTCTCTCATGGCAAATTTTCTCAGTCTACAAACAAGGTTGAATCTGTCCTTGTGGAGACACCTCCTCATCCTATGCTCTCCCAGATATCAAAATTAAACATTCTTCATACTTTATAGGTAGTCATATTCTCCTCTCGTTTCTTTTTTTTCTTCACATGCTGCCAAAACAATAGGATTGGCATAAGTGAGTTTACTTCCAAGGGACTCAGCTGGTCTGACTGAAGCTGTTGATTTGACTTTCCCAAGGTATGTACAGATCATTTGATTCTGCTGCCTTCTGCCACACACCAAGTTTGATTCCAAATTCTGGAGTCCTAGTCTTCAGATGCTACTTCCCTCTACCTGTTCTAATAATTCATCTCTCTTTCTTTACTTCATAGGTGTCTCTCAAGCTCCTAGAGCCTTCTATGCCCTAGGCCTACCTGCCTGGACACTTGTCTCATATCTCTCAGCTCTGGCCTGCAATATCCATCTGGGTATCTCTCTATGTCAATGTGGGCGCATCTCTCTAAAGACTGTTACCATCTCCCTTTTCCCAAAAGCCTCAGATACTTTCTCTCTCTTACCTCTTACTGGGAGATGCCATCCAGCCTGTGACCAACTATGACCTTGTTCTCTGTTTCTTAGCTCCCTCTTGGAGATTATAAGAATTTCCTCCAGTAGAATTTTATTTTGCAACCTTCTTTCTCTCCTCTTCAGACTACAAACAACTTGGTTTCAATATAGATCGATAGTCAAGATTAATAGTCAAAGATTGGTACACTTGACTTTTACATTCTCTTATATGGGAACAACTTTTACCACTGAACAACAAATGATCCCAAATCTCCTGTGTCTAAACTTAGTCTGCTCTATACTTCCAAAGTCTCTTATCTCTAAAGTTTCTCTACCTCCACACTTAAAAAATCTTTTATCTCTATGATTTCTTTGATCTTTAAAAGAAAAAAATAAGAAAATCGATTAAGATAATGCTGTAAACTTTATCTCAAGACTTGCACTGGGTATGTTTAAAAAATCTATAAAATAATTTGGCTTAAAACATAACAAAAGTAAAATATGAGTAAAATATGTCTGTGTGTATAATGTTACTTTTTTGCAATTTATGTGATTCAATTCTTGTTTAAATATATATATATATACACGTACATATATATATATATATAACTTAAATTCAACTCTTTAAAAAAATAGATCTACAGAGCCAGAAGAGCAGGTATGCCACCTGCTCTGAAAACTCTCCCACTCCTTGGGTGAAGTTCCCACAGACCAATCTGTTACCACTATTCCCTTCCTACTCTGAAGCCCAATGCCATGACCCCACCCCTAACTCAGATATCTCCTGCTAAAGTACAGGCCACACCAACAAAAAGAACAGGGAGATGAATTCAGGGGATACTCACTGCTGAAGCAGAGACCATGACAGCCATCAGAATAATAAGAGGCCACCTGCCCACAACCTCCTCCTCTCTTGGTACCACCAAACACACACTATCCCCAGTACTCACTCCACTCCCTTTGGCTATGTCCAAGTTCCAAGTTCAGACAGAGGCCCCCTACTTGACCAAAGGCCACACCAACCAACTTAAGTCCTGCAGAACTCACACTTATAGATCTCCTCCACTCTCTCGGTACCCGCTGGATATTTCATGTGTGTCACAAATTTAATATGCCAAATATTTAGTGGAGATTTCTCTTCTTAGTAAGTTGTGCATAGCCAGTGCAAGTTCTTTATGTGAGAGAAATAAAAGAAAAAAATAGAGAGAAAGGAAGAGGCAAAGACTCCTAGCATAAATAAAAAAATCAAATCAATACCTTTTACCTTATGAAAATGAATGTAAATAGCTATGATCATGGACTTATATAAAAAAGAAATCTAAAACTGTAAGCTGTCTAAAGTCAACCTTAAAAACATGACCTTGAAATAAGCAAAAATTTCTATGTTACAATGCCAAAAGCATAATCCCAAAGGAAAGAATTAAAAATTAATTAATATTAAACATACTGTGAATCATAAAGTAAACCACAGACTGGAAGAATATCCCATGGAATATGAAAATAATATAAAACTTTCAAGATTAACATATAAAGAGAATTTAAAATTTAATGAAAATGTCAAACAACAGTGGCCCTGAGGATGTAACTCATTGTTAACGTACTTCTCTCATATGTTCCAGGCCTCAGATCTGGTCCAGTACCAGAAAAACGTAAGAGAATCAGAAAGGCAGAAAAAGGGGAGAGCTAAAACAGAAAGAGGAGAAAAACAGAAAAAGAGAGAATATCAAATAACTTAGTAAATATTTCTCAGATATTTGAATAAATAATTCAAGTAATATATGAATCCCTTGAGGGCCAGTGAGAGGGCTCAGATGTACAAAGCCTGATAACCTGAACTCAATTCCCAGAATCCAAGTAAAACTCCAAAGAGGAACTTTATTTCACAAAACTGTCCTCTGCCCTCCACAATAAACTATGGCAATACTATCACAGACATATCATACAATAAACACAAACAATAATAATAAAGCTATAATGTATGCTCAAGAAAAGACACTCGCAAAATTTAAATCAAATGCTTATATTAATTTTATACTGTTTGGCCTATGACACAAAACATATTACTAATTAGCTCTTTCATCTTAATTGAACCCATTTCTAGTATTCTACCTGCCATGTGTCCAGGCCGGTGGCTCACCTGGATTCTTTACGTGGTTCTTCTTCAGGAACCTTGATAGAAACTGATTCCATCATCCTTCTACCTGTCGCTTACTCTGATTTCCTCCCTATTGCTACGGGGTTTGCCATAGGCCAAAATAGCTTATTTACAGCATCACATACACAAAACAGTCCTACAACACATGAGATTTGTTTCTAAAAACTGTCAAAATGTGATTTTCATCATGTCATTTAAAATTAATAAAAACAGAAAATGATGAGAAGATAACGTGAGAAGGGAGAATTAAATGAGATCGAAAAAAGATTTGAAAGTATTATTATTATAGTTCCAGAGTAAAAGTATAAATCAATTTGAACTGATAAAGGTCTTATTGGCTAAATGGTGCTTATTATGGAGCCTGAGGACCTAAGAGCAATCCTCAGGGCCCACATAATGGAAGGCAAAAAGTAGCTTTGTTCTCTAACCTTCATGTTCAGCTCTTTGTGAGTACATGTGCTTGTGTATGCATGCATGTACATGTAGCTCACATGTACAAATGAAGGAAGGAAATAAGGAAGGAGAAAGAAGTTAATCTTTACTTTTTATTGATTACTTAATGGATTTATTTAAATCAATTTTTTTCTTTCATACTGTACATGCCAGTCACAGTTCCTCCTTCATCCACTTCTCCCAGTTCCCCACAACCTCTCCTCTCCTTTCAGATCCATTGTCCCTCCTTTTCCCTTAAGAAACAAGAAGGCCTTCAATAGATAGCAACCAAACATGTCCAAGTAAGATACAAAAAGACAAGATAATAACTCTTCTATCAAGGCTGGACAAAGCAACCCAATAGGAGAAAAATAGTCCCAAAAGTAGGCAAAAGTCAGAGATACAACTATGCCCACGGCCACTGTTAGGAGTCTTACCAAATCTCAATCTAACAGCCATAACACATATGCAGAAGACCTATGACAGACACTTGCATGTCACACATTTCCGCTTCAGTCTCTGATTTCATATGAGCCCTAACTAGTTGATATAGTGGACTTTTTCTGTTGGTGTCCTCCATGCCTTGTGACTTCTATAATCTTTTCTTTTCCATGGAGCTCCCTGATCTCCAAGTGGAAAACCAGATGTAGATCATCAATTTAGACTCTCTCCCCACAAAATGTCTAGCTGTTGATCTTTTGTTAGTTGTTGCTGGAGGAAGTGTCTGATGACAACTTGACAAGGCACTTGTTGCTGGATCCTAACAATCCTTTTGGGGGAGGGGGTGAGAAAGCACACAGACCCCAGGAGTGAGCTGAAAAGCAAAGGGCTAATTCATTTATTCAAAAACGGGGAGAGCCTTATATATCCTCTTCCCAGCACCCAGGCTGTGCAACATTTTTGGCTGACCCTTATTGGCTGGGCACAATCAGGAGATTTGACAATGCTTATTGCTAGGCAGATTCTGATTGATCAAGAGATCTGACAGCACCTGCTGCTAGGCAGATTACAAGCAATCAGGAACATTGGACAGTGGCTGTAGCTAGGCCCTCAGACAGACTCCAGGTTGGCTCATAAGTAAGTAAATTATGTGCATGCCTTGGTAACTAGTTTGAGCCAATTTTCTTGGCCCTATGGGCCTGTCCTACCACAGGCACTAATATATTTGCATAGCATATCTTTAGAAATCCTATGTGATTTCTTTTTTATCATGCTACTGGTTTATGGACTATCTTAGACATCAAGGCAGTGTGGGGCATATAGCTATATTTGAGAGTTTTATGGTTACTAGTTGACATAATTTTTGCTTATTTTCTACTTTTCCTAATGTGTTTTAGGAGAGACTACTTGCTAAGAACAATGATAGATGACAAAGAATTAAAGTAACCATTATGAAAAATGTAAACAACAAATGTTTTCCAGAGGTGTCTTTTCTCCTTCATGTAACCAGTTAATATGTAGACTTTAGCATACCTTCAGAAAGTGTCACTGTCCTCATGATTCATGACACCACATCAATATACACCAAGAGGTGGTGGGTGGACACTGAGCAGGCAGATTGGTTTGCACTAATTATTGTTTAGCAAGCAATAGAAGGATATTGGACAAAATTGTTAGTTTGAGATATATTATGAATGTATTTTCACAAAGTTTAGGAATTAATCACAAAGACTAAGAAAGAACTAAACACTAACTGTTATACTATTACAAATAGTTGGATGGAATTAATAAAACAAACCCATGAAATCAGTGTTTTACACATTAACTGATTGTATATGGAACAAGTCATTTTTTCCCTAAGCCAGTTATGGAAGAATATAAAATAAAGTTCATTCAATAGTATTTACAGTCTTTTGACTGTCATTTTTTTATTGAAACTGTGGTAAAAATTTAAATATAAAATGTTTATAATTTTAAACAGTGACATATTTGTAAAACCACTAATGAAGAATTCATGTGCATAAAAGATCACTTTGGGCAAAGTTATTACAATTGCCTGGTATCTTCCTGGTATCTTCACCCTTTAACTATGGCCTTGAAGTACCTCATCATACAAAACTCACTTGCATTGCTATGTTCTCAAAGTTGGGCTTGTGGCTTGCTTTTGTCAATATAATTTAAGCAGGACTCAGGTATGCTGATTCTGAGGGTAGGTCTCCAGGGATTTTGTGATTCTGCAACTCAGCCTGACCCAGTTTAGTAGTATAGGCAAACAAACAGAATGCAAAAAACTAACTCACTTAGAGCATCCTAGACTGAGTATTTACATTTCCTCTATTGGCTTGTGGGACAACAATAGAAGAAGTTATGTAGGCAAAATTTAATTTGCTAAGAATCACAGATCATAAAAATGGGCAGATTAGAAAGTGACAAGATCAAGTATTCCTGTAATAGTGAGTGAAGTCCTCCCTTTGCAGATTCTATTCTTAGATGTGGAAGTCATATTTTCCTGAGAAATTACTATTTTTTAAAAAAATGTTTGTTATATTTTAATATACCTACACAGTAATCTATGCTATGAATTTATTCTAGTACCATTTTGACATATTTACAAAATATATAACTAAAGACCTTTTATAACATTTTAAAATCTTGAGTATAATTTTAGCACTCATGTTGACAGTATATTTTTCTCTATTTTCATGATTCATAGATATGTGATTTAGAGTGGAAACATTGATCTCTGATATCAGATTGAAAGTGAATATCACAAGGTATGCAGAAACTCATACAGTCTCAGTCAGACTATTGCAAGGCCCCTGTTAGTTTAGTAGATATAACTGAAGCCATATAAAACAGATCCTCAATAGGAATTCCTCCATGTTTATTGAGAGATTGTCCTTTTTCCCACTGAGTTCATACTCTAGGTAAGTATAGGTCTAAGTCATGTGGGAATCTATATGTTTTAGTTTTCTTAAGTCAGCTATAGAAGTTCCCAAGAATATCATTTATAAGTCTGTAAATTGAATCCTATTAAAAATTATGTACCACTTGACTTTCTAGATGTGTGATCTAAAAGTTCCTCATGAATCCTTCATGCAGTCTTCACTATACTTCCATTCATTACAACAGATAATTTGTAGCTTTAAGATATGAACAAGCATCACAGCCATTTTTTTGGACATTAACTTGCTGGATTAAGCAATAACTCCTTGAAGTTACAAAATGCTGTATGCACCAAGGGGGAGGACAGCTCTCAGGAGCAATAGTTGAAAATGGCTACATAAGTAAGTACAAGCATCCATGTAAGCCAGAAACTACTCATAAAAATGAGAAAAACAAACACCAGGTGCACTGAAAGAATATAGGAAGAAAGCAGTATCTCACAGTATAAAAGCATAGAATAACTTAAGACAGGACTTGAGCAGAAATTAGAGTTGAATTATGTATCTTCCCAAGAAACATGGAGTTTGAGCAGAGCTAGATGAGCAGGACCATGCCTGATCTGACAATTCCATAGACATGAAAAAAGGAAAAAGAAAAGTGTTCCCCATGAAAGAAAACTAGATATGCTTTGCATTATCTGATGGCAGCATTTCATTTACTGGATGGTATTGTGCATGTAATCAGGCTAGGGTGTTCACTGTCTGCAAGGGGCCTTGCAAGACTCTGTTCTTGCCCCTCTAATTGTCCAGTGGGCTTGATCAAACACTACATGGGTCAATTTAAAGAAATGATCTCTCATCTCCAATGTCCTGTTGCTTCCATGAAAGACCAGAGAAACTCATGGAAGTATCACTTGCACATGAAATATGTAGCCTTGGGCCTTTAATTTCTACTGCTGGCTTCCTTGGGGAAAGATTAGTGATGCTGTGTTCCTGAATAAGGCTCCTTTCTACAAAATTTTCTGCACAATGAATCTATTTTCATATCCCAGGAGCTCAAAAAGCCCATTCCCACAACAGAGTACATCATACAGTTTTAAAGTGTTCAAGTAGTGATCAATTCCTAAAGGAAAGTAGCTGCTTATTCACTGTTTATATGTCAATAAAGAGAAAGGAGCCCTTAACAAAAAGAGCCTTACAATCACTTTGTACTTTCAGATTTTAAAAGGACCATTGGGAATATTAAACTAAAAACTATCCACAGAGGGAGGCAGGAAAAAAAAGATGCTTTATACATTTTATGTGAGTGGAAACAGAATATAGATGGGACATACTTACTCACTCAAGTCATGTGCAAGCTAAGTAGCAAAGCCAGATTTTAACTACATTTTCAGGAGAAGCCTATGCAGCCATTTGCTCAATAAACCACCACTGACCAACTATTAGTTCTTGCAGGCTTTATAAAATTAATATTACTCAATACCAACAAATATCTGGTGTGTGTGCATGCAAGTGTGTGTGTGTGTGTGTGTGTGTATGTGTGTGTGTGTGTGTGTGTATGAGAGAGAGAGAGAGAATTAATAAAAAAAGAGTCCATGAATTTGAAAAGAACAAGAAAGGTTACACAGGAATTTTTGGAGGGGAAAAAACAGATGGGGAAAATGATATAATTACTCTTTAATTTAAAAAAATAGGAGAGATACATTTTTAAAATGAAAGTGGTGTGAATGAGACAATAGGATCCCTGGTTTGATGCTCAGCCAGTCTAAATAGGTTTCAGGTTCAATGAGACCCTATCTCAAAATGAAGAATAGACAAGTGACTGAAGATACTTGATGTCTACTCTCCACATGTGTGTGCACACTCTTCTATATTCTAACACACAATAATGTACACTCTTTTACACACAAGCCCACACTCACATACAGGTATGCCCAAACACAATCTCACACACAGACACAAACTCATAACACACATTTATCGCGGAAAAAACCAACCCTGAGATATGTTTTAAACAGGGTTTATTTGGTGAAAATCGCTTACAAAACAGAGCCGGTTTTAAGAGAAGATGACAGGATGAGATTGCAGCACGTCTGAGCCTTTCTAAGGAAGATTCTTCATCTCCACGCCGTACGTCCGAACTCTCGGGCAGCTGGGGCGAACTGTGCACTCGTTCGGGGAACTCTCGCAAGAGAATGACGACTTCCTGTCCTGGTCCCCTCCCTCGAAGGTCTACTTCCGGAATCCTTTTCAGTTAACCACGCCCCGCTCGTCTCCAGGCCTATGACGCGATCATTCACATATATAGTTCCGCTACATCTCCCCGTTTTGTCTAAATAGGAAGGTTCTAAACTAGGTATAAAACTACATACTATAGGGATCATCATAAGACAGTGTCTGGGAAAAAGAAAGGTACTAACATAAGTGAGGTCAAACTACTGCTAACAAACAACAACTACAAAGTACAATTTAATATCTAAAATGTTGATACGAGAAAATGTACAGGGATTGGTTTAAGGCTGTTTATCTTAAACAATAGAGTTCTAACACTTGAGTGTCTTTGCTGAAATGTGAAATAATAACAACCTCAACTATCTAATCTTCAACACCGTCAAGACCTGAGAAGGAAAATATGTATTTAAAGTTGGAAGCATGAAGTAACTTCCAGAATTTAGGAGAAGACAACGTCAGTTAACTACCTGGACAGTCATCCACCACTTCTCTGTATAGCGGGAGCATCCATCCTTGTGGCTACTGGCCTAGGATATCTGACAAGTTTCCATAGAAGCAGGGTATTTTTTGGTAGGACCGTCTTATCCTGTCTAGGCAGGCTTCGGC
>PVIH01031010.1:0-11397 GCA_004025045.1 Sigmodon hispidus | reverse complement strand
ATTTCAGCAATATCTTTGGCCATAAATTTTCATGCTTTATGGTTCTGCAAACTTAGATTTCTTCACTGAAAAGGACATCAACATGCATGGACTACAGGGAAGAAGGTTTTATATAAAATGGCAATCTTGGACTAGGACTCTTTTTTCTTTGTCCTTCCATAAATTTGCTTAGCTGAATAAAGTCTTGCACTTAGGGCACTTTTATAAGAAATTATTTTAAACCAAGGGTCTTCTCTTTAATAGTGACAAACTTCTTAAAAATTTATGACTATTTTTGCACTTAACAGAAATCTGAATACACTTTTAAATTTTTATTTATTTTAGCCCTATTTGTTTTTATTTCACAGTACACCTGAATAATTCATTTTTAGCAATCATTAAATACATTGGTAGACATAAAATAAGCTACCAATGTCACCATAGATCAATGGACATTTAATTTCTCAACATAGTTTAAAATAAAGCAGATTGTGGTTGATGTAGTAATACATATCTAGCCAAACTTGAAAGAATAACTGACTGAGAATCATTAGACTTGAAGCAACATTTCTAGCTGAATTTTCTCCTAAGTCTCAGGGTTTATTGTAGAAGACATGGCAGTAAGAGCATAAATTGCAAAGGTAAAATCCATTTCCTCAAACCAGATCCCCTAAGACTCATACATAGTACTGAAAAAGATCACAGCTGAAGCCTATCTTTCTCTTGAATACAACTCCTGTGAATTTTACATACCATCACTTCTATCCCTATTTCCCTCAAAATTTGACTGCAGCCCAGTTAACAACTCCAGCAGGCATTCTCAGTAAATATATCACAGAAGCTGATCAATAAATATACAAAGCTATCACATGCTGAAATAATCACAAAGAGAAAACAAAGAATAACAAACAAACATAACTTAGAAAAACCGCACAACACCTAGACCAATAATTATTCTAAATCTGGATTCCGAAATAACAGTATAAATAAAAAGAAATAGATTAGGTGGTAGTGCTGCACACTTTAATCTCAGTTTTTAGATGACAAAAGTTGGTGGATCTCTGAATTTTCATGCCAATCAGGTATACAAATTAGGTTACAAAATAGAAGTTATTGCACAGGAAAACCAGTCTTCAGAGAAAAAAATGAAACCTAGTCAATTACAGCCAGCTCATTTTTTTATCTTCAGAACCTAGCCATCCAAGCAAACACAGCATAATCTGAATATTCCAAACTGACTAAAAAACAAGTAAATAAACTTAACACCAACTATATGAAGATTCTATCAGTATTTAAATAATAAATGAATAAAATTAAAGAAAGTAAGAAAAATACAAACAATTGGAGAAACAGAATAAGCCTCTAAGTAAAGCCAAAAAGAGAAGTTGGAGATAAATAAATCTGTTAAAAACCCAAAATGAAAATCAAACCTAGGAAAAAATTAAAGTGAAGGAATTGTTGAAATCAAAAGTATAGGTATATAAACATAAACTGGAAGCAAGTTTCTCCAAAAATATTAGAAATAAAAAATAATCTCAGGTATTGAAGATAACTTGGAAGTACTTGATATTTTGGTTAAAAAATTATTAAATCACCTCAAATGTTACTGAAATAAAAATCCAAAATTAAGAAAGAAAAGAAGAAAAAGGAGAAACTTGGGTAAAAGGCACAAAGAATACATTCAACCAAATAATAGGGAAAAAAGTCCCTAAACTAAAAGAAGAAAAGTCTTTCAAAGTAAAAGATGTATACCGAACAGCAAATACATTGAAAGAAAACAAAAAATATTTTCACTACCTCATAATCTGAACATTAAAAATTTAGAAAAATCTAGCAATATTAATAGCTGCAAGGAAATAACACCAAGAAAATGTGGAAAGCATAATATAATAGCAATATTCATAATCAATGTAGGCTCACTAAAATAGAAGAGTGTTACAGATACTGCATGCCTTGAGAGACAAAATCACTGGCAGAGGAACCTGTAGCCCTGAGATTCATTCCTAAAATTCACATGATGAAAGAAGATAAAGATTTTTAGAGAGTTCTCCTTTACCCTTCACAGTCACATACCTTAAGCAAAATTGTAAACACACATAGAGAGAATAAATAATAAATTAATGTAAAGAAAGTATGCTATAACTAAAAACTATAATGATGACAGATATGGCACGTCATGTGTTTTACTGTAGTACTCAGAAGCCTAAGGCAACCTAGACTACATAGTGAGTTCCAAAATAACCTGTGATGCATAGCAAGTTCATGACTCAAGAAAAAGTGATAGGGATCACTGGGTATCACACATCTGTGCATTATGGTTTCTGGAGGCTAGGGCAGTAAGAGGCTGAGATTGAGGCCAATATGTGCTACAGGGAAAACTTAGCTTAAATGGACTACCACAGTGTTTAGCATTGTGTATCTATTTACTAGGGGTATAGTGTTATTTTGATTTTTATTTCTGCTGTCTGATGCAAGTGTGGCTAATAGTTGGGTATCTGAGGAAGCTATTTAAAATAACTCAACAGTTAACATTTTTACATCCAGTCTATAGGACACAAGCACAACGTGAGCCACCCAGCACCTCTCAGTGTTGTGCAAGTTCCAGGCCATCAGAGAAGAATTCTTCAGACAAGTATCTACTGTCACACATTTATTGGGCCCTGTCCTAAACAAACTGATTATACTGAGACCTCAGAACCACCATAAGACACAAATAAATCAGATCTATTTGGTCCAGAATTTTATTGAAAAAAAATGTTCATGAATTATACACACAGCCAAAGAAGGCTGGACCAAGAATTGTGACCTGAAACACAGGCAATGCTTGCATTAATTAAAACAAAAACAAAAAACATGAGTAGACATCAGTGAAAAATACATAAATTAGAATAAAATGTAATATGTCTTCACCAGAAAATAGCAGTTTGGCAGTGACACCACCTGAATATTATGATGTTGCGAAAGGTAAAGAAAACCATTTTCAAAAATATCTTAAAAAAGATAATATAGGTCTTTAATGTAAAACTACAAATTCCCTTAGAAAAATTGAAGAGAAAAACAAAGAAAAATGATAAACAACAATAAATACCCCCCAAAAGCAAAAATTAAGAAAAAGTATCAAAAGTTAAATGAACAATTTCAAAACACAGAAATTAAAATAGAAATTATAAGTAAAATACAAACTGAGGGAATGAGCAATAAAATATCTGAGTAAACAATCATAAACTGCAAATACAAGAATAAACAACAGAATGAAACAAACAAGAGACAATCTTTCTATGAAATATAGAATAGAGACTATAGTTGTCAGTAGAAAAAAAACCACTAAAGCACAAAAGCCTTAACACAAACATCCAAATAATCAGGAGGCCAATAAAAAGACCACACCTAAGAATAATAAGTATAGATTAAAAAAAATACCAGGCACAGAAAATATATTCAACAAAATCAAAGAAGAAAAATTCCCGATCAAAGTAAATGTGAAGATAAAAGAAGCTTACAGAACACCAATATGCTGGATCTCCCAGAATACTTCACTCTCTAAATAATAATCAAACCACTACATATACTCAATAAAAAGAGTAATATTAAGAGCTGCAAAGGACAAAGGCTGAGTAAGGTATAATGGCATAACCATCAGTGTAGTTCTTGACAGGCCTATTAGAGTAAATCTTAATTTTTCAATGGAGACTCTGCTTGGATACTTGTTATGCAGACAATAATATACTATGACCATCAGAAAAGACTATTATATCAAAAAAACTCCCAATCTACATAGATGGATTAAATAAGATGTTACATGGCAAAATAACATTTCAGCAATACTTATACACAAATTAAACCCTACAGAAAACACTACAAGAAAAATTCCATCCTAAGAAAAATAGATATACCAGAAACACAAAACATAGATTATCACAAACAGCAAAAGCCCAAGATGGAAAACATATACACTCCACAAAAAAAAACAAGATTTAAAACAACTAAACATTAATATGCCTTAATATAATGGACCCAATTGTCTTATATAAAGAAACAGGCTAATAGAATGGATAAAATGCGGGCTGGAGAGATGGCTCAGAGGTTAAGAGCACTGACTGTTCTTCCAGAGGTCCTGAGTTCAATTCCCAGCAGAACCACATGGTGGCTCACAACCATCTATGATGAGGTCTGGTGCCCTCTTCTGTAAAACTGTATGCATAATAAATAAATAAATCTTTAAAAAAAAAAAAAAAAAGAATGGATAAAATGCAGGATCAATCCCTCTGTCACATACAAGAAACACATCTCAACTTCAAAGACCTCAGAGGACACGGTTTAAAAAAACATTCTGACTAAATAGATTTAAGATGTAAGCTAATGTAGATATCCTATTATTTAACAAAACAGACTTTAAAATACAATCACAAGTATTCGAGAAAGACTTTTAAAAGTTAATTTATTGTAAAAATCAGAAACAGCCAAAGTTTGTTCATGTCATACTGGCTTTCTCACCTTTTTTCTAATTTTATAAAAAATCATTTTGAACATTAGTCATTTTAAGAATAAAATTTCAATAAGACAAACTACTAGTTTAAATTAAGATAATCCTCAAAATGAAATTTACATATCACTATGTTTCAGCATTTTTAGGAATGGACATACACATTAAGAATTTCTGATTACCAGAAGCTTATAGTTTACATACAAACTACACATGAAAATTATAAATAAGGGCTTGGGATGCATCTTATCTAATTGGTGGAGTGATTAACCTGCAATAACTTACTTACACTACATGTAACAGGTGTGGTAGTAGTGTACACTTGTAATCCCTTAACTATTTGAAAGTAGAATAAAAATCTAAAGTTCAAGTAGTCAAATGAGGTCAAGGTCAGTAGAAGCTACCTAAAATTCTGTCATAAAAAATTAAGCAAACAATAGCAATTATGTCAAACAGAGAAAATATCAAACAGGTTTCCTATGCTGGGACAAAAACTGTAGAACTGGAGCAAAGGCACAGCAAGTAAGAGCACTGATTACTTTTCCAGGGGACCTAAGTTTAATTTTCAGCATCCACATACAAACTTACAACCACCTTTATTTCTAGTTGCAGAGAATCTGACATCCACTTCTGGCCTCCACAGGTAACAGAAATTCAAGTGGTATTCAAACTTTTGCATAGGCTAAGTACAACAAAAAAAATCTAAAATAAAAGGTACTATCTTTAATTAGGAAATATTCTAGGAAAATTATGAGTCAAAAATAGTTACATAATGTTTTGGTCTTTTAACACAGAGGCAAGAGTATAAAAACATCTGGCAGGATTGCATTCTGAGTTTTACTGAGCTGAATTATAGCCAGGGAAACCCTTGGACTCTGGCTAATCTTAATACTTTGTTCTTTTCATTCTCATCTCAGTGCACATATATGTACAGCAAGCATCAAACAGGTCTTAATGACAAGCTGGCTAAGAAGGTCTAGTTCAATGATACTGAGTGTGCCTGATGTAATACAGCCTGTATCAGTTGCAAAGAAAAACATATATTTGGACTGCAGGAAATCTTTATTTCTTAATTTGTGTGTATCTGGACCTACTTGGCACATTGTACCTATTTTAAAATGTAATGATGGCTTCACCTAAACACAAACAATGGTTTCATAATTTCATATCCTAAATTGAAGCCATCTGAACTCAAAAATCCTAACTTTTAAATACAGAAAATAAAATTTCCTTCTTCATAATTGACTGCTTGTAAGTAAGAGCTAAATTTGTTATCAGATTTTACATTTGACACAATTTATAAACATTAATTTAGACATATATTTTGGGAGAAAATAATTAAAATATAAATGATGAATTACTAGGTACACACAAGTAATCTCACCTTTTGGAAGGTAGCAGGAATGTCCCATGTGCAAGATTGCATGACCTACATTGATGAACTTTAGCAAAATTACTCAGCAAAACTAATTCTCATGTATCCAATAATTTATTAATTAATAATTGAAAAAGAGCAAATATGCTAAAACATTTCTGACTTTGTAATTAAAAGAAAGGCACTTTCTCACATGCAGTCTCAATACTATCCACAAGAAAAGTCTGAGTATTATTGAATGATGAAATGTAAAAAAAGTCTGAAAATCTAAGAAGCAAAGCCATCCAACAGCACAATTTTCCTCCTTGGAGAAAATACTAAATGAAATAACATATAATACAAAAGATTTATTAAGTGAACTGATTGATCTATTTACTAAATTCATACTAAAAAGTATTTTCAAGTCTCAAACAATTATTTAATAAGGGAGCTGCTCAGTGGAAGAGCAATAAAGATAAAATTGTCTAGATTAATGGGAAATTTAATACATGCAAATAATCATAATTTTAAAGCCAAATAAATTCTTCAAAAAAAAAGATGAGGAACAATAACAATTTAAAATCATTTTGCATTAATATGGGGCAGAGAGGACAAAAACCTAACACAACTTACACAGGCCAATATTAAAAAAATAAAATTATTGAACTCTGGAAAAAGAAAGAATCTCTATGCAATATGAAAAATTTTCAACATTTTTACATTTTATATGTTTATATCAAAAGCTAGAAAATGGCTTATGCAGGACTAAGAGCTTCAGGACAAGGTGATTTTCAGGTGAATATAGATTTCAAAGCTAACTAGGCCTAGCAAAGACCAGGTCACAAAGTATATAAATGTGGTGCAAATTTTTTAAAATTTTTTTTTTAATTTTATGTGAACTGGTATTTTGCCTCCATGTATAACTGTGTAAGGGTGTCACATCTTGGAATTATAGACAGTTGTTAGGTGCAATATAAATGATGGGAATTGAACATAGGTCATTGGGAAGAACAATCAGTGTTCTCAACCACTGAACCATCTCTCCAGCCCCGTGGTGCAAATTTTTAACCCACATATGTTATTCTACTTTACCAAATTCGAATCAACATTGAGCATTAAGTTGTCATATAAAAAAGAGTTCATGTGAGTGTAGCAGAATACACTATAATCTCAGTACTCTAAAATCAGGGCAACCAGAACTCTGAGCTTGAAGCCAGGCTGTTATACTCAGCAATGACAGACCCACAAAAGTTACATCCTGAGATTCTTTCTAAGATTCATAAAAAAAAGCCCAGGAATATTGGTTTAAGTCTTTCTTCCAAGCACTTGATTGTCAGAGGCAGGAAGATCTGTCTTTGTGTTCAAAACCAGCCTGGTATAAAGGTAAATTTCATGAAAATTTACTAAAGAGAAAAAAATAAGTTAAAAACTACAAACAAAATCAGAACAAAATGTATGTTAAAGTTCTTTATTAGTTAAGTCTGAAAAATTTTTCGAAATTTCAATGTCTCTTACCATCAATCCTCTTTATAAAAATTTGATTAAAAATTTTTCCCTGTTACCATACCAACCAGTTTCCCCCACATTCCTACTACCACTCCCTCTTACTGCATTCCAACCCTATCTCATTTACTACTCAGAGAGCCAGACCTACCATGTAGACTCAAAAAAGGCTGCCATATCAAATTGAGTTAGGACAAGCTCATTTGCTACTGGATTGTGTATTCTTCCATTGAGAATGGGCTTCAAAAATTCAACTTATGTACTAAGAATATATCCTGATCCTACTGCCAGGGTAACCATGATCAGTACAAGCCACTGCACAACTGTCACTGACTTTAAGAGGATTTATTTCAGTCTCATTTACATTCCACAGCTATCAGTCCAGTGTTCCTGAAATACCTCTAGCTAAAGTCACCTGTTTCTGTAGATTTTCCCATTATGAACTTGACAAGGCTTTACACATTTTTGTCCCTCTTCAAAACTTAGACACCAGGAGCTCAGCATGGTACTTAGTTGTAGATTTCTGCATCTGCTTCCATCATTTACAGTTCTAGAGTTATATGGCACTGATAAAGATTCAAAAGAATTATTTTAAGAAAGTAATAGTAAATGCAAATTCTGTCATACATGTTTTTCTCCAATTGGGTAAATTCTAACAAGTATCATAATTTGCAAATATTTATTTTATGGCCTCCAGAAAAAGACTAGTTTTATGAAGTCAGAACTGCTAAGAACATACTATTACATCATATATATTAAAAATGACAAATACAAAAACATATCATTTCTAGGTAAATTTATTCAAGCCACATCCTAAGTGTTTTTAAAATATTGCTATTGTTTCTCTGTGTGTGTGTGTATATTTTTGTGTATTTGTGTGTGTTTTGTGGGGTATGTGGTTTATGTGGTGTATCTATTTGTGTTTTTTTTGTGTGTATCTTTATTTGTACATATTTCTATTTGTGTTTGTATATCTTCATGCTTGATAGTCTGTGCTTATTTGTAAGTGATGTATGTGCTTATGTTTAGGTTGTCTGTATATTTATGGGAGAGAAATGTATGCATGTTGTGGGTCTTTTTGATATTATGAGTCCTCATACATGCTAGACTTGATGAAAGTGGTCTTAGTTATGACCAATGGACAAGACTTGGTTTTCTCTAACATGTGGTTTGATGAACAAGCTTTTTACACTTGTATAGCAATGTGTTTTGACCTGATGTGTCACTCTAGATCACACCAGTACATATGAATTGCTTTCACCTACAATCAGTGTCAATGTACTATTATGTGTGATTGCTTTTTAAACATACATGCACTAAGTCAGTTTTACTATTAACATCTTAGGTGTACTACATGAGTAGAGAAATTTAATGCTTAAAATCATTTTATCTGAATCAAATGTGGTTACATTTATCCAAATTCACTCTATCTACTAATCTATGTAGCTGCTAATACTAGCTTAAAACTTTTCTAATGCTGGACATAAGATAGATGCTTTGGCACAGAAGGAAATTGGCAACTTAAGATGTATAAATATTATAATATCATTTCTTAGTGTAGGCTGATAAAAAGAACACTAACACTTAAAAAATAGTGGATACATGTACTTGAAAATAATTATAGTGTGAAAATTCCACATAATGGCAAGTTATGTTTCTCATTCTGTAAATCTTTCCAGAATTGTCATTTAAAAATACCAGAGAGTTTCAATGACCATGTGGGAGAAGATATCCTGACTCTCCCTGATATTTGTAGGACATGCCATACTGTTTCTTGCACCTCATCATTTGTCTCATCCCATCTGTACACAGCAGAACTTACTCAACTTGTGGTTTCACAGCATAGTCATGTTCTTTGCTTCACTTTCAGGCAGTGCACTCACAGTACACTCCACAAACCTCTGGTCCCAGTTCCTCTCAAAAGCCTACCCTGAAGTCAGCAAAAGGAAAGACCCTGAACCACTTACAGGCAGGTTGACTCACAGGGCTAAATGACTTATAAGACCTTTGTGACAAGATCAAATTCCATAGGGTTGCCTTGTACTTAAAGACATAGTTCAATGGTTTCTGACCCGGCCTTTTCTCAAGAAAAACAACCATTTCTAGATCAGCAAGAATATGCTTTTCCATGGTTGTTTTTGACTCTAATACAAGACACTGCTGTTTTTGCACTCTATAAACACTTTAGTTGTTTCTCATCCTGTCTATTATCCAAGACAAGACCTTCTCTAGATCAGCAAGAACATGCATTTAAATAGCACTTATCTTTGGCTTTTATAGGTGACCCAGCTATCTTTCTGCACTGTATAAATACTTCTTTATCTAGAACACACTGTGACCAGTTAGCTTAAACAACTCACTATACTCTGTGAGGTGTATTAGATGTGTTAATTCAGATAACTGTTTACATTTCCTTTTGTGTTTACTATATTTACTTATATTTTGTGTCTTTGTGTTTGGGATATTCTTTTGTAAATGGTGCATTCAGACTTCTAGATATTATTTTGTAAATGTGCTCAAAATTTCAAAATACTGGCAAACAACCTAATTAGACTCTCTGAAGTTGCACAGGCTGTAGAAGTGAGAAAAATCCTCTTTGGCTGGTTTTAATTTGATTTGGGAGCCCTCACCTCAGTTTTGTTTTATCTCCCTGTGCCAAGGCTTCTGTTCTGTTTGGAGACTTGTATGTTATAATTCTGGCTCTCCTTTTCCTTATTCATAAAACTGACAGTATACTACAGACTAAGTACTCCTAACCAAGTGTTCCCTAGCTCTCTGACCAGCAGTACAGGCTGTGGTGGATGTTTTCACACAGGGCAGATGACACTCAGTGGGGACTCTGAGTGCCTAGAAGTTGGGCCATGACAAAGACTATAATCACTTCCGAGGTCAGACATGGCACATTTGAGGCTGGATCCTCATAAAGGGAACCACAGTAAGAAATCTTTACAGCATCGTACAGGCAGGAATACAGTGGGACATTGTGAAGCTCAGAGTTTTTCTAATTCTGGGCTTAATGGGACATAGGCTAGTGGAGAATTTGCCATAAAACTAAGAGCTTTGGAGTGGCCTACAGTAGCCCTTCCAAGGAGGACAGGCCATGAACAAAGTCACATTGCTGTCTTGGTTCACCTGATACATGCAAAGACAAAACTAGTCTGCAGGGCAGCAGAGCTAAATACTCAGACAATTGATAAAAACTTCTGCACCACCAGGGTCTTTGCCTGATGTTCTCAGAAATAGCTAGAAAGTCAGTTCTTTTCTTCAGGTAGGCTTGCTCAGGCACCTTCTTTACCAGTGTTCTTGCTGCCACAAATGCCTTAGACCCTTTCCAAACTAAAACTTTTCTAAAAAGTAGGCTTTACATCCACAGAAAAAAATTAAAGTTTTGGTTATTTAGATACAATGGGTTATGGATCTATGTCATCATTTGTAGGGATTCATTACAAATTACTATTGGTTTGGAAAAAAGAAAACCTACTGCTAATTTTAAATTCTTCATATTGGTACAGTGTTGATGCAAATTTGAAGATAAAATTTTCTTGTTCAAAATATATATGGGTTAGGGTTAGGGTTATATATATATATATATAGTGGCAGGCGATGTATATATATGTATATATATATTGCCTGTCACTAGTACGTGCAAACAAGATTAAAGATGACTCTTGTACTTTGTTTAATTTTTATTTTTTTTAATTCCTGGTAAATTTAAGACTAGATTATCACTGTACATGTAGAACATATTCTGTATATCAGTCTAGGTTTAAATTCAGAAAGTCAAACTGCTTTTGCCTGCTAAGTGCTGAGATTAAAGGTATGCACAAACAACAAGCAAATGAAAATTGGTATCACCTCAAATAATCAAGATTAGAAATGGTTCTTAAATTCTAAAACATTTACAAAAGTTTCTCATAGGTGTACCCAACTCTCATTTCAGAGATACTTCTTTTGACTTCCAAGAATAGTCATTTAAAAAGATGAAAGAAATGAGAAATATTTCATACTTGAATTAAAAAAGTAGGGGATTTGTTTTTGAAAACAAATGGAATGTGACTAGAAGGGGCAGGAGGGGGAA
>PVIH01031009.1:0-11398 GCA_004025045.1 Sigmodon hispidus | reverse complement strand
AGAGAAATGTCAAGATGTGGTGGGAGGGGGAAGGGACCTTGAATGAGGATATACAGGGATGGGAAAAAAAATTTCAGAGGGAAAGCTGAACACATAGTAAATATATGTGTAGCAATCTTATTTGCATTACCACCCTTGATAAGCCATGCTTATGATTCTTATCCTGTTCATAGTTATTGTTAACTTTTCCTCATTTTAAGTTCATATTACTGTTTTTTTTTGTTAAATACAAAATAAAGAAGGAAAAAAAGAACATTCAAAAAAAAAAAAGAAAATATTGTGATCAAATAGAATTACCATTCATACAAGAAACTTGAGAGATCTTTACTGTTTTCTGTTGATGAGGATAACAGTATAAAGACTGTGAGAAGTAGGCCATCACTAGAACATGGCTTTAGTGTGAACTTGACCTTAGGTTTTCCTTGTTTAGGTCCATGATTTATAAAGTTATATTGTTAATATATTGTATATTTTAATGAGACCTAGAGTAAGACAATAATACTTTTAGCACTTAATTAGATGTGACTAATTTATTCATTCTCTGTTTTTGATTAGATAATGTTTACCTTTTTAAAATAACAACAAAACATTAAAGGTGAAACTCCTTAACATATTCCTTTTTCTATTTTTTTCTTTTTAATGTGTATTCCAAAAATGATGAACTCTTCTTCAATTCCAATTCCCTTTTGTTTCCCTGAGCTCCTTCTTTGGGATCAAAATAAATCAACTCACAAGAAAGATGCCCTATTTCCAGAAATGTTCTTTTATCTTTTTCATTTTTCTTTTTGTTTCATTCTTTTTTTTGTTACTTTTACTTTTTAGTTGAGACTCGTTTTTATTTACTTTTAATTTTCCAATTTTAGGTTTGTTTCCTCTTCAAAGTTCATATTAATTACAGTCAGGCCTTAATTTTATAATTAATAACTGATACTCTATTACATGTATTGATCACCATGAAAATACTTTATGAAAGGTGTTGAAGCAGAATAGTGAGTACTGTTACTGTTATGCATTTTAATTAAACATTTAAAACTGTATACAGCATACAAATTACTTTGTGGTTGAGTAAGAATACATTGGTGTTTTATTAGGCTTCTGGCCTGTACTTTCAGGCCTGGCCTAGAGGTTTGCCTGACAGTCTGGCAGTTCAGTAGTTCTACAGAGACAGACACTTACATTAATTTTATGTTGATTGACCTAGGGCCCAAACATAACTTTCTAACTCCTTCACCTTAACTCAACCCACAATTATTATCTTTTTTAGCTATGCTGCTTGGTACCTTTTCTCAGCAGCATTACAATTTCTTTACTCTGTACTTTCTAGCATCTCTAGATTATCTCTCTGGTGGCCCTGCCCTTCTCTGAGATGCTCCCAGAGTTTTTTTAGTCTGATATCCATGCCTACACTTACTGTCTGCCTCCTGCCAATTAGCTTTATATTAAACGTGTAGGCAGGACAATTATTTACAGTTCAACACATAATTTCACTATATTTTCCTTTTATCTCTTTTTAAAGCAAGAAGAACATGAAATCTAATATCTTTTTCCCATTATTTATAATGACTTATAACCAATATGTAAGCAAACACAAATATCCATAAACCAATTTTGGGGAATGTGGTCATAGTTCTCTAGTCTGCTTCATGCTGAATGGGGGTATTGGCAATCCCACGGGGATCCAAACAAAAGTTTATGAATATGGACAAGTTTTTGGTGGAGTATTCTGTAAAACTGAATCATCCTGGCCAGTCTCCTGGAAGTTGTTTTTGAT
The DNA here is from genome assembly GCA_004025045.1 of Sigmodon hispidus. NCBI lineage: Eukaryota > Metazoa > Chordata > Mammalia > Rodentia > Cricetidae > Sigmodon > Sigmodon hispidus. The sequence continues at coordinate 9,627 of PVIH01031009.1, read as the reverse complement.
GCAGAAGTCTGAGAAAAGTGCAATAAAGGTGCTCTGAAATTTTAATCATCTGTGCCATTATTTTCATTGGAGACTTTTCAGGGGGACTTGCTCTATCAAATTTTAATTTTCTTTAACCAGGAATAAATCCACAACTTTTGTACTTTCTGTAGAAATTTAAAAAAAAAAGCTCTTCTCCTTAGTAGTATATATTTATTTAAATTTTAAAGTCAATTCATTTATACAATATATACAGGTTGAATTAATCGAAAAGTATTTATAATCAAATGGGTTCTAACAGTGAGTATTACTTCATTTTTAGTCAAAAACTTAAGACAACAGCATTCAGTAACCAGATAGTCTTTTTATTTTCCATTTTCATGTGGCCTATTGCTATTTCTTTTTATTCTATTTCTTTTTAAGGAATTCCTCTATTATTTTTACTTTTATTTTCTCTCCTAAGCCTATATATATGTTTTTAGCATAACCTAAAACATATACATTTTTTTGAATATGTCTTTACTGTAATCTCTTATTTCTCATTATTTTCTGTTTCTGACCACACCTGTGTTTGGCTAGGGTGAGTGACTCCACCCAGCTTTCTCTATTTTTTTTTTTCTGACCAGACCCTTAATCTGCCAAGATATGTCTAAGGATTAAAGGCTGAGCTAGAATGGGAGGCTGGCTCCACTCAGCTTTTAATCTAGTATCATAGTTTAGCGTTGAAACTGTGATATCAATAGGACCCACAATTACCTCTTTGGGGAATTTAAGGGTCCACATAATTATGCAGCAAAGCACTGTTGTCTGCTGCTCATGAATTTCATTTGAGTATTTGTCACCAGAGTCTTTTAAAAGACTTACCAATATTTTGACTCTAAGGTTAAATTCAGAAACTTTTCTTTGAAAATCCAAGCCTCTTCTTGCATCCAACAAACAGAGTTGATCCAAGAAAGCACAGCCACTAAGAAGCCATCTTTGACTCTGTTCCTTTTTTGTCCTTATTAACAGAAACATTAAATCCACCATGTACAGCTCCTTGCTTACAGTGAGGTTCAGAAACTGACCTTGTATAGCTTAAATTGCACTCAGCAAACACACCATTTTGTAATTTAATGTCATATACCACTCAGTCCCTTTATCATGGCTCACTTGGGAGGCAAAACTCAGAAGTTGCTTTTGCTTCCATTTCGGGCTCTATAACTGCTTTTAAGTTTTCTTTTTTTGGGGGGAGGGTTCTTTTCATTTATTTATGTATTTACTTATTTATTTATTTTATATCAAATCAAACTTTATATAAAAAAAGCAAAACATTCCGAATAGCTTAAAACACCATGCAGTAACAAAACTTTTCTTTCTCTAAAATACATAAAACATTAAAAAAAAAATCTAAATCTCCTCAAGCCAGGTTAGGCTCAAAAACAGATGAAGAAAGCACAATAGGTCACAGCTCATACCCATAGATGGACTATTACCACCACAAATTTCTACTACACAACCTTTCTGAAAACAAACCAGAAGTTTGTTTTTGAGGGGGGGGTGGTTTTTTTTGTGTGTGTGTGTTTTAAATCACTTTATTTTTTAAGGTATAATTTATTTATTTTATTATTATAAACAAAGAAGTTACACTTTCTATCCTTGTATATTCTTATTCAAGGTCCCTTCCCCCTCCCACAACATCAGGTCATTCTCTCTCCTCCAACTCCCCATGACCTCCCTGGGCAGGCTGCAGGCAGTCACAAGGTCCCACTGTCCCAATATTGCTTAGTACAGCATCCACTACTGGCAGATCCAGTTTTCTCCCCGCAACCTCAAAATTGAGTCAGGTGTTCCTCTAAGGGGAGTGGAATCCAAGGTGTCAGTCCAAGGTGTTTCTGATCCCAAGCTGTTCAGTGGTTGTGGTTTGCAGCTTGGGAATGCTTTGCTTTTGTCTTGTTTGTTTGTTGTTCGTTCTTTTAGAGTCCACTAATGAGTGAGTACATACCCTGCTTATCTTTCTGGGTTTGTGACACATCTCTCAGAAGGATATTCTCCAAATCCATCCATTTGCCTGCAAATTTTAGGATATCATTTTTTCTTACTGCTGAGTAGTACTCCATTGTGTAGATGTACCACAGTTTTTTAATCCATTCTTCAGTTGAGGAACATCTAGGTTTTTTCTCAGTTTGCTATTATAAATAATGCTGCTATGAACAGAGTTGAGCTAATGCCTTTGGACTGTGACATTGTATCTTTAGGGTATACACCCAGAAGTGGTATTGCTGGGTCCTTGGGGAGATTGATTCTCAATTTTCTGTGAAACCTCATATTGCATTCCAAACTGGCTGAACAAGATTACACTCCCACCAACAATGGAGGAGTGTTCCCCTTGCTCTGCATCCTCTCCATCATAGGCTGTTCTCTGTGTCTTTTAACTCAGCCAATCTAACAGGTGTCAGGTAGTATCTCAAAGATGTTTTGATCTGCATTTGTCTGATGGCTAAAGATGATGAGCACTTTTTCAGGTGCCTTTCAGCCATTCATAATTCTTCTGCTGAGAATTCCCTTTTTAGGTTTGAACCCCATTTTTTGATTGGGATATTCAAGGTTTTGAGCTCTAGCTTCTTGAGGTCTTTATAAATCTTAGAGATCAGTCCTCTATCACGTAGGGTTAGGGTTAGGGTTTTGTAGGCTGTTTTTTTTTTCTTTTTTTATTGACAGTGCCCTTGGATTTACAGAAGCTTTTTAGCTTCAGGAGATTCCACTTATTGATTATTGATCTTAGTGTCTGTGCTACTGATGTTATATTTAGGAAGTGGTCGCCTGTGCCAATTCGTAGAACTGTATTTCCCAATTTCTTTTCTATCAAGTTTAAAGTGCTTGGGTTTATGTTGAGGTCTTTGATCCACTTGGATTTGAGTTTTGTTCAGGGTGACAGGCTTGGATCTCTTTGTATTTGTCTACACTCTACCCTAAAGCTATGCCAACACCATTTGTTAAATATACTATCTTTTTTCCATTGAATGTTTTGGTCCTCTTTGACAAAGATCAGGTGTTCATAGGTTTTTGGGTTAATGTCTGGAACCTCAATTCTATTCCAGTGATCCACAAGTCTGTTTTTATGACAGTACCAGGCTGTTTTTATTACTGTAGCTCTATAGTATAACTTGTAGTCAGGGATGGTGATGCCTTCTGAGGTTCTTTTATTGAGTAAAATTGTTTTGGCAATTCTGACTTTCCTGTTATTTCAAATGAAATTGAGTATTGTTATTTCAATGTCAAAAAATGTTGTGTTGGGATTTTTATGGGCAGTGCATTGAATCTGTAGATTTCTTTTGGTAGAATTGCCATTTTTACTCTGTTAATCCTACCTATCCTGGAACATGGGAGTGCTTTCCATTTTCTGATATCCTCTTCAATTTCTTTCTTTAGTGATTTAAAATTTTAGTCAAATAGATCTGTTACTTCTTTGGTTATACTTACTCCAAGGTATTTAACACTATTTGGAGCTGTGTTGAAGGGTAATCTTTCCTTCATTTATTTTCAGCCCTTCTATCTTTAGTTTATAGAAGGGCTACTGATTTCTTTGAGTTAATCTTGTATCTTGCTACATTGCTCAGGTGTTTATCAGCCATACCAGTTCCTTGGAATAATTTTTTGGGTCACTTATGTATACAATCATATCATCTGCAAATAGAGACAGTTTCACTTCTTCTCTTTCAATTTGTAGCCTATTAATCTCCTTTTGTTCCCTTATTGGTTCAGCTAAAACTTCGAGAACAATATTGAATAGATAAGGTGAGAGAGGACATCCTTGTCTAGTTCCTGATTTTAGTGGGATTGCTTTCAGTGTTTCTCCATTAAGTTTAGTGCTGGCTGTCAGCTTCTTGTAGAATACCCTTATTATATTTAGGTATTTTCCCTATATTCCTGATCTCTCCAGAGATTTTATTATAAAAGAGTGTTGGATTTTGTCAAAGGTTGTTTCAGCATCTAAGGAAATGATCATGTGGTTTTGTTCCTTTAGATTGTTTATGATAGATAACGTTTATGGTTTTTCATGTGTTAAGCAAGCCCTGTATTTCTGGGATGAAGCCTACTTGGTCGTGGTGGATGACATTTTTTATATATAGTTTTATACGGTTTGCTAAAATTTTGTTGAAAATTTTATCATCAATATTCATGAGGGAAATTGGTCTCTAGTTCTCCTTCTTTGTTGTATCATTGAGTGGTTTAGGTATTAGGGTAATTGAGGCCTCATAAAAGGAATTTGGCAATATTTCTTCAGTTTCTACTGTGTGAAATAGTTTGAGGAGTAATTGTAGGAATTCTTCTTTGAATGTCCGATAGAATTCAGCACCGAAAACATCTGGACCAGGGCGTTTATTTTGGGGGAGGCATTTAATGACAGCTTCAACTTCCTTAAGGGTTATAAGCCTCTTTAGATAATCTGATCTTCATTTAATTTTGGTAGATGGTACCTGTCCATAAAGTTGTCCATTTCTTCTAGGTTTTCCATTTTTGTGGAATACAGATATTCAAAGTATGATCTGATAATTCTCTGTATTTCCTGGGAGTCTGTTGTTATGTCCCCCTTTTCATTTCTGATTTTCTTGATTTGGACACTCTCTCTGTTTTTTGAATAGTTTGGTTAAGGGCTTATATATCTTGTTGACTTTCTCAAAGAACCAATTCTGAGATATATTAATTCTTTGTATTGTTCTTTTTGTTTCAATTGTATTGATTTCAGCTCTAAGTTTGATTATTTCCTGCTATCTACTTTTTCCAGGTGAGTTTACTTCTAATTATTCTAAGGCTTTCACCTGAGCTATTAGGTCTCTAGTGTGGGATTTCTCTAGATTTTTCATATAGGCATCTAGTGCTATGAATTTTCTTCTTAATGCTAATTTCATTGTGTCCCACAACTTTGGGTAAGTTGGGGATTTATTTTCATTAAATTCTAGGAAGACTTTGATTTCTTTCTTAATTTCTTCCTTGACCCAGCTGAGTGATGTTTAGTTTCCATGAGTTGGTAGGCTTTCTTTGATTTTTGATGTTGTTGAATTTTAACTTTAGTCTTTAGTGGTCCGATATGCTACAATGCTACAAAGTTTTTTTTTTTTATTTTTTTCTATCTGTTGATATTTGCTTTATGACAAATTATGTGGTCAATTTTGGAGAAAGTTCCATGAGGAGCTGAGATATATGTATATTCCTTTGCATTTGTGTGGAAGCGTCTGTAGATATATATTAAATTCATTTGCATCATAACCTCTTTTAGACTCCTTATTTCTCTGTTGAGTCTGTCTGCTTGGCCTATCCATGGTTGAATTTGGGGTATTGAAGTCTTCCACTATTAGGGTGTGATAACTGATGAGGGAGTCGAGCTTTAGCAGTGTCTCCTTTACATAGATAGGTTCCCTTATATTAGAAGCATAAATATTCAGGATTGAAATCTCCTCTTGACCAATTTTTCCTTTGATGAATAAGTAATGACCATCTTGGTCCCTTTTAATAGCTTTTAGCTTAAAGTCTACTTTGCTTGATATTAGTATTGCAACCCCCGCTTGTTTCTTAGAACCATTTGACTAGAAAATCTTTTCTCAACCCTTTATTCTAGGTCCGTGTCTGTCTTTGTGGTTGAGATGTGTTTCTTGTAGGCAACAGAAGGATGGCTTCTGTTGTTGTTTCCATCTTGTTAGTGTGTGACCTTTTATAGGAGAGTTGAGTCCATTGATATTAAGGGATATTAGTGATCACTGATTGATATTTCCTGCTATTTTTGGTAGTAACTTCTTTGTGTGTATTTCCTTTGTCTGGAGTATTCATCTGTGGGGTTATTGATTGTTTTTGTTTCATGGGTATATCTGGGGTCCTTAGGTTGGAGTTTTCTGTCTAATACTTTCTGTAGTGTGGAATTGGTAGATAGTTATTGTTTCAGTCTGACTTTGTCATAAAATATCTTGTTTTCTCCATCTATGGTTATTGATAATTTTGCAGGGTATAGTATTCTAGTTTTGCAGCCATGCTCTTTTAGCATCTGTATAACTTCTGATGAAGTCCTTCTAGCTTTCATTGTTTCCATTGAATAGTCAGGTGTTATTCTGATGCGTCTGCCTTTATAGGTAAGATGGCCCTTTTCTTTTGCATCTCTTATAATTTTTTCTTTGTTCTGTATGTTTTGTGGCTTGATTATTATTTGACGTGCTGAATTTTTTGAGCATCATATCTATCTGGTGTTCTGTAATCTTCTTGTATCTTTATAGGCATTTCTTTCTTTAAGTTTGGAAAGTTTTCTTTTATGATTTTATTGAATACAGTATCTGTGCATTTGATCTAGTATTCTTTTCTTTCTTCTATTCCTATTATTCTTAAGTTAGGTCTTTTCATGATGTCCCAGATTTCCTGAACATTTTGTCTTATGGCTTTTTTGGTTTCAGTATTTTCTTTGACTGATATATCTATTTGAGCTACTGAGTCTTCCACTTTAGAGATTCTATCTTCCATCTCTTGAACTCTGTTTGTTATACTTGTATCTGTGTTTCCAGCTTTTTTCTTCAGGTTTTCTATTTCCATGTATGCCTCATTTTATGCCTTTTTTATTGCTTGTATTTCAGTTTTTAGTTTCTGGCATTTTTTTTTTCATAGATTTGTTCATCTCTTCCAATTTTTGGTTGTATTTTCTTCTATTTCTTAAGGGGAATTTTTAATCTCTTCTTTGAGGGCTTCAATGATCATCATAAAGTTATTTTTGGTGTTGCTTCCTTCTGTTTCCTCTTCATTGCTCAGTTCAGGTCTTGTAGTTGTAGGACTGCCACTTTCTTCTAGTGATAACTTGTGTTCTTTATATTATTATGTACATTTTTGCACTGGCATCTTCCCATGGCTTAAGTGCTTCATGATTAGGTGGCTCCTGGTCAGTTTTGACAAGCGGGCTTGAGTGTCTCCTGTCACCCCTGAGCAAAGGGTCTACTCAATCTCTAACTCTGCTCTGGGCAGGGGTATGAATTTCAAGCCCTCACTTCTTCTCTTTTGATGCAGTTAGGTGTGGAGTGACTGCGCAAGTTCCCTTGTCTTAGCAGGAGCTGGGGAAACCCTGACAGCCAAAGTTTATCTCTGTTTGCTGAGCAGTGTATGGAGACATGCTCCACAGACAGAACCTGGTCCCAGATCTGAAACCTGACCTGAACACCTGCTTTTAAGTTTTCTATGGCATTATGTGTGTATATTTTACCCATGTTGGTGTACCATTTGTTATATTAGATTTTTATTCCAGTCTTTCTTGTCTTTGCCCTGAGGTTCTGGCCAGCAGATCCTCAGACCCGTAGACTCACAGAAACACACAGATGCTTACATTAATTTTCTGGTAATTGTCCTGGGGCTCAGGCATATAACTTGCTAACTCATTCATCTGATCTCAACCCATCATGTTCAGCCATGCACCTCCATACCTTTTCTCAGAGCAGCATTTCACCTTCTTTCCTCTGCATCTCTAGACATGTCTGCCCTGTTCTGAGATGTTCTCAGAGTTTTCTTAATTTCATAGACCCTCCCATACTTCCTGTATGCCTGTGGCCAACTAGCTTTTTATTAAAACGGTAAGCAGGGCAATTATTTACGATTAACCTATAGTCCCACCACATGTTGGTTCAATTTATGCTAAGAAATAGCATGCATGCTTTTTGAGATATAATAGTCATTTTCAAAGCCATGTGTTTTCAAAAATCAATGATTCAGTCTCATAAAAAAATAGAGATCTCACAGCTAAGAACTGGGTCAAGCTTCCAGTCTAGTAGAAGAGAGGGAGGAGAAATTATATTAGCAAAGGGTTCAAGATCAAAATGAAAAAACCCACAGGGACAGGTGACCTGAGCTATTGGGGAATCACTGACTCTGGACTAATAGCTGGGGAATCTGCATTGGACTAAACTAGGTACTCTGAATGACAGTAGTATGACATGAACAGTTTGTGGGTTCTTTGGCAGTGGAGCCAGATTTTATTCCTTGTGTTTGAACAGGCTTTTTGAAGCCCATTCATTGTAGAGGGATATCTTACTCAGCCTTGATACTGTGGGAAAGCTTTGGTCCTGCCTCATTAGCACAAGCCAGACTGATTTGAGTCATCCTGGGACTCCTTATCCTATCTGAGGTTTGGATTAAGTGGTAGGGAAGGAGGAAGCTGGGGAGTTAATGGGAAGAGGGGTGAGATAACAGTGGTTGGTATGTTTAAAAAAAACTTTAAAGTAAAAAACTACCAAAAACAAAAAAGAATGATATAGATTTATTAAACTAATTACTAATGTTCTTATAAACCAGTAGATTTCAAGTATAAAATAAGTAGATGTTGTACAACTATGAAACTTTGTATAGATTTTTATTAGCTAATAATAATTACATTAACCCATATCTTAAAATATTACTCCACTAGACTATCTGATAGGATTAGAATGCAGGAAGTAAGGATACTGTCATGACTGGGTTTACATGAAAAACTAAAATGAAGGCAAAATTTTCTCTTTACCCATGGAAATTCCTCAGGGATAACTAATTCTTTTATAAGAAAGAATAAATTTGATAAAAATTACTTAGCTACCAAGTTTTATATTAAAGAGGAGATTATTTACAGGTGTAACATTAAGCCCTTTAATCAAAAGAAGATTTAGCCTGCATATATATGTGAATTTTGATATCTTAAGGGAAAAAGTTGTAGACAAATATTAAAATCTCTATTCTGTCAACTTTAAAAATTATCAAAGCACACTTGCAAAGGTTGAACAACAAAGAGAGGTGATGAATTTTTCTTCTGTAGACATCTGCTCTTAACAGCATGTATGATCAAAGATTTCAAAGTGAGTTTCCCAGTATAGCAGCAGGCAGCAGAGGAAATGTTGATCTGGAGCTAACGCTTCTCACTGATCAAGACACAATGCAGAATCTTATTCTGCAGGTGTGATTTGAGAGTCAGAGAAGTAATAAATTCTCTTGAGAGAACACATCTTTTAAGTAGTTGATAGAATATGGCAGGAGCAAAAAGCCAATGATTTTGTAAAATTCTCAATTATTCACGAGTAATACAAAATTTTCAACACATCACTTATACTGGAGTACAAGGTCTAAGATGTAAGACAGGATATTTTGAACTACACCTATGCTTTCTCATTTTTTAAAAGTATAAGATAATCCTATTTATTTAGCAGTAATACAGAATATATTAAAAGGTATAGTCTTGATTTATAAAATGTCCATAATCTGGACTCAACATGTAACTTGATCACTGGCTATCTACCAAGCACTTATAAAACTCTGATTTCAGTTTTAAAAACTGAAAAGGGGAGATACATTAAAACTGTCTATAGAAAAGCCAATACTGGTATTTATATTCATTAGTAACATTGTAAATTTTAAAGCAGAAAGGTTATCACAGTGGCAGTTTTAACTCCTAATTATTTTACACTATGTTCATCACTACATTTTTTTTTTTTTTTTTTTTTTGGCTGCTTGGTCAGTAAGTTTATTATCTTTATGAAAAAAGTCTTCATAAAAAATTGCTTTAGCTCTCAGCAGCCCGTTCCTGAGCTCTAAGGAAGCTTGCCTTCTTTTGAGCAACCCGATCTTTCTTCTGGGCAAGGGACATTTTGGGACGGTTCCACCTCTTCTTCTTCACTTCTC